>JARLTB010000203.1:1730000-2020000 GCA_030141615.1 Unio pictorum | reverse complement strand
CCTTTGTTTAGGGATAGATCTTCGAGCAAAGAGTTGAATGGCAGATAGAGATCGGGTTTGCAGACTGCAAAATAGAGAGAAGACGATGACCCATTCCATTTTAAACATTTTCTGCATACATTTTCCTATGAGATTTCTCTCTCCACGAATTATGTTAAAAAGCTACCAATTAATTAGTCTTGACATGCAAATGGTTTCTAAAACACGCAATATCAAAATATAATAATGATAATAGCATAAGAATTTATCTTTTGATAGCAGAGTACATGGGGACACAAAGTCATCTGCGTGATTTAGAGATATATAGGTCGCCATCAATGAAGCCTATACACATAAGTATAGCTATATGAAGTAGTAGCTAAAAGATAATTACATCTATTCACTGGATGCATCGTAAGAATTTGTTGTAAAGAAATTAATTATCCTTAAAAATGGTCGAAGTCTCGATTATTACTTAACTGAGATTAGCTTTTGAGCGATAGTGACTATTTTATTTATATTGTTATATGCAAAAAGTCTCTTTCCACCGAGCGAATCCCACACTCGCGTGAATTCTACTGGAAGTCACTTGTTTTTTATTTCCAAGGACTTCTCGACAACAACTGATAGCTATTGAAAATACTAACAACGTGCCAAGACTATAAATAATTTTCCTTTAATCAATGAATGACAACAAAATATCTCAATATCCCAGTTGCATCATAACTTCATGGCAATCTCACAACTGCATAGTTTTTCATTCTTACATTTCTATAACGCAGTGCCAGTACTTCATATGGAAACATAAATACAATTCAAAACACTAACTACAGGGAACAGTTTTGCTATTCTATCCCTGGGTCAGTCGAACCATTATTTCATAGCCTCATTTCGCATATATCTGTCCACCATATCCCTTCATCGCAACACTAAATCGCGTCTCCAGGTAAATAAAACAATCTCTTCTCAATTTCTCCATTATACAAGATATCAATCCCTATCACAAATAATTCACACGGAAATAAGCTATCAATCGACACAATTAAATTTTAATATGAACTACTTCCATGCCCGCTTATTTGGCTCTGATCTGAACTCATTACGAAACTTTAACATGCTATCATGAAATCGTATAAACACTGCACTCTGTGACGTTTGCCCTTAGATATTGAATATTTCCCAAAGACTGACTCCCATAATCAAACAGCTAATCAATAAAATTATATAAAAACGGAGACGTACCGACTTCCATAATCAAACAGCTAATCAATAAAATCATATAAAAACGGAGACGTAAATAAAATGGCACATGCCCTAGATTAATTACACTATGTTGAATAAATGAATATTAATTTTCAAAATTAATTTTTACTATTATTTTATGTGTGAGCCCAAAATGAGATTTTTATATGTAAATTCCTTCTTTGTTGTGCACGTGTTCGTTTGAAATATTTCAGCAAAATGCATACTCCTAAACATAATATAGTGTAAGTTAGAGGATGTCGTTATTATTCTAATTTGTTTTATTCAGTTTACTTATCGATAGACTGGGATTTGCCTGTGTGTGTTTTACCTTAAAAACAAAATCTAATGACCGAATGAAAGTGTGGGCTAAAGATACGACTAAAACAGCTAACCTGAAAGCAACATCTCGCATATTTTAAAAATAAATACTGGTTTTACCTTTAATTCCATTGCCACCATGTTTGTAAACACATGTACATTCTTTGGGAGAATAGTATGTTCCGACCCCACATGGCCTAGGGATCCAATCACCGTTGATCATCTCATCGTACCACTCTTCTCCCTTCCTAGAATCCCGGAAGTGGCATTCTAAATGTAAAATTACTGGTGTTAACACCAATTTTATTGCAATATTGTCTCATTTTAGCTTAAGCATAAAGACAGCCACACCACGGAGTGATGCCAACAGTAATTAAATAAAATGGTAAGTAGGCTCAAATAGAGTGATTATAAGCAAAAGAGTTTTCGAAATGAAATAAAACTGACATATGTAGGTACGTTTGTATCAAAAACAGCTAATGAAAAGAAAACTCAATACACTGCTGACAGATGAAAATTTCTTACATGAAATTGAAAACTTTGCAGAATGAATAAATGAGAAAAATAGGTCGGAAATATGAATATAAATCGGTTCTTAATATTTAATAATATGCCATTATTTGTATATCTCAACAATATTTTCTTAGGTTTGAACCTCAGTTTTATAGAAATACAACATTTGGTTGTTATCATCTGATATGATCCATCCATGTAGAATGTAAATCCCAATTAATTACAATGCCGTTATAAAGATCAGTAAATATTAAATGTGCATGATTTCATTTATATCTGGATGTCGCTGTCACAGTTGGAAAATGAATACTCTATTATAAAGATCAAACACTTTTGAACACATTTGTTCCCGTCAAATTTCTGTCAGAATCCGAATTTTCCATTGCAATGTAACGTGAGCTGATTTTATAAGAAAGTACAGCTGTCTCCTGAGTAATGACAGATAATGACATGAAACTGAAGCTGTACATACCCATGGCTGTAACATATAGGGGGTCATGAAAATTCTTTACATGGTACATAAATCGTGAATACATATATGCCATACCATGTAGCATCCAATTTATTAAATTGTTGCTAAAATTATGGTCCCGTCAAAAATATGTGTTTAGCAGATAGAATGTTGTATGATAAAGGGTACCATGTTAAATTTAAATACTGTCCCACAAACATCCATGATAGCCATTTGAAACTAAGACAAGCTAGCAAAATCACAAGCCAAGACAACCTATAAGACAAAGATGGAGTTTATTGTTTGGTTTCGACAGTTTTCAATTGAAGAATAGCTAAAACAAATTAGTTATGTATATAGATCGTACAAGTGTAAGTTCTTTTTTTTTAAATAAATATTATTAACATTTAGTTGATTTTAATCCAGTCATTAACCAAATGAAGGTGTATACCTGCATGCCCGAGAACTTCGGCTGGTCTACAAGGATCAGTGCATACAGCAAGGTCGTCCGGCACACAGCCCTGGTTTATTTCATAACGGGATCCCGTAGTGCAGCATTGAGATAGAGCTCTCCCGTTGTGACACTCAAAATAGGCTTTACACGAAATGTCATATTGCAAGTGACCAGCATAAGACTTATCTGGGCATACAACTGAAATACAGACATTTATCCGCTTTATATATATATATATATATATATATATATATATATATATATATATATATATATATATATATATATATATTGGCCCGAAAATACATTTTCCGAAATGCAACATTACTTTTCTCGATTATTTGATACTGAGTATCATGAGAAATAAAAATTGGAATGTGTGTCAATGGATACTTTTGGCAAGGTTTGTAGACATCTAGGAAAACGCGTTGCTTAAGCTATCCTCAAAAATCGAGTCCGTGACAAATGATAATAGAAATGCCGGTATCGGACTCTATGGTGTAGCGTAACGTTATTACGGAAGCCCCATAACTTTGCCACCACCATGATAGCATCAGTTTTAAAATCCGAAAACAATTTTAGAGCATACAAAATAAAAACGGTGACAGCATCAACCATGATTATGGTAACGATTTCATTACCCAGTATTCCAAGTTGTTTGAGTTAGATTTATTGGTACACATGTTCGATGGTATACCCTACTCAGTGTGATATCTTACGGCATTCGGACTGTTCGGGATGGACGCACTGCAGCATACTTTGGCTCCACAATGTGTTCCATGGACAGCGGTGAATCTGCGGCACGCCGTTAATCGAGTCACATTGAACAAACTTGCTGCAGTCTCCTGGGAACTTTGCGTAGCCAATGCCATTCACCCATTTACACTCCGCCTCGCAGGAAACTGGAGGGTCTGGCGACGCATGAGACGTAAATTATAAACAAAAAGATATGAGCTTTAAAGGTTTGTTGTATAGAAAATCTGCAAACTGAAACAACCCTTGCGAAAACTTATGGAGACAGTTTAAAATAATATCCTGTGATTTATTTCGATCCCCTGATATAAAATAACAGACCAGCTGAATTAAGTAATCCATTATGAGCATGATAATTTGCAGCTATCCCCATTAACATCTATTATAGACATTGGTTGACGTTCACTTCCATTATCTCAGAATAACTTTACAACCCATGCCAATGTCACTATTTATCTTCGTTATAATACTGACATTCTTAAGGTGGACTTTCTCAAAAAACAATTTAAGTCGTTGACAGTCAAATTAAAAACGCTGACGAGGACAAACAACATCACGGAACTGGTATTCTCGAGTAATCAGCGATAACTTTATGCAAAATAAAATATTTATTTGATTTGTAAGCAATGTTTGTCAGCAGACAAGCAGACAACTTAGACTTACACGCACATACAGATAGAAGATACATAGATTTCTCCACTCACCTGGACACGGGGACATGATGCACGTGTGGACCTGTTCCCATTGTCCACCACACAGCCGAGTCTCGCTGGGTAACCCATTGTGCAAGCATGTCCTGGTCCTTCTCTGTTCTCCCACACCACAAGATACAGGACATTTTGACCATCGAGACCATACTGTCCAGTGGTGTAAGATTTGGTCTGAAGAAACATGTCACAGAGTCTATATTTGTAGGTATTTTCACGTTCAGTTTTAGCCAATGAATTCGAGTAGCAATGTTCATTCAGAACCATAATTAAGTGTGCCAAACAAAGCGTATATAATAAAGTGCTCCATACTAAAGACCTTACCCTGAAGACGCTAGCATTGTCATAACCTTTCTTCCAAAACTACAATAAATGTATCGAATATAAAAGGATGGGATATCTGTTTATTATTGATGTTCGGCCGCCCTTCAGATTTTTTCCTATGATGCAAACTTGCTCTTATATATGAATGTATAATATTTTGTTTCTCACTTGCCATTCGTTTATAAAAGAAAAAGACTTAATCAAGAGATATATCATTTTGAAGTGCCAATATCTCAACGCGAAAATATACCTTTCTTGTCCATATACAAGGGTCAGCCAAATCGATACTCGTTAATATGAAAGCTACTCAAATTATTCTCTGGCGGGAGTGCTAATAAGTACCGGAGAGATCTAACAATTATTATTCGAAGACTATGCGTGTTTACCATTATACTAAACAATTTAAAGATAAGTATTTAATAAGTTATTGAATAGTAATTCAAAACGGCATATCTTACACATTGACATAATATAGGAAGGATCAGAGCACATTTTTGCCATCAGCCTCTTAATTTCACATATGAATTGTATTATTTATTTGTTAAGTGAGTGAGGTGGCTGAGTTAGTTTACGCGTTATAATGATGACCAGGATAAAACCGGTTTGAGTCACATGGGCGAAAAATAATACTTTCGTTACTAATTGAGAAGACATGGAAGCTCGAGTTGGTTATACGTGATACGTGAAAGTTAATTTGATGATGTAAGGCCGATGTCAATTACACGTATGAGGCACGCATACACGTTTTATATATTAGGATTGAATGACCTATAGGCCTTCAAGTCTGTCTTTTAGAGCACTAGTAGCTCATCTGGAGTTTTATTCAAATCGCTGTAAATGATATGGATTACACACATTAGTCTGATCGTAAGAAGCTTCATGTGTAACAGCTTACATTGTTAGCGTGCCAATAATCTAAAAGATACTAATTCACAATCAAAGCAAATATGTTTCCTTTTTATATTAAACAAGTACTACGGTATACATAATAATGATGAAACGTTCACATATCCATACGCATTTATCAGCGTATCTAATGCTGGCATCATTGTACCACACCAATGAAGTCTTTCTAACGTTAAATAAAGGATTGTGTCACTTTTTTACTTACATTCGTTAAAAATATTTGACAAAGATGCTCAAAATATGTTGCCTGATTTTTCAAATACTTATCTGGTGCATCTTGATAAATTATTCGACTTAGATATTATCTTGGAGTCACAAGACATGCGCTTGGTGCAAAATATAATAAAAAGCGTGAAAATGCATATTTGATATTATGCAAGAAAACTTAAAACCACTTAAGTTTATAGAGTCCTCAGTGAGCGAACATAGAGACCTAGGCACTGAATACACCACTTGCAATAATGAATATGGTGATCATCATCACTGTTAGAAAGAGGTATGACACCTTCTACATTAAGATTTTTTATTTGTTTCGTACTGATTATTCGGACGACGCATCCGTATATTTACTAGACCCTCGGGTAACAAACAATGAAGTGCTTCCTGTGTATGAAACTGTGTTTTACCCAATTAGAACTATACGGCAGCGTATACATTTTGAAAAATGTAAATCACAAGCGGTACCTGCTGGTCTCAATGCTAGACTATGTCTTAAATATTGTATCGCAGAAAAGTTGCCTATTTGTCTTTGCTAGCCATTCGCATATGTTCACGAATATTCTTGTTCGCGCAAGCAAAGATTCACCAAACCAATAACTATGGGACTCTTCATATAATATTGCAATGGCATTTAGCGAAGAAGCTTTAGAGTTTACTGTGGAAACGTCAGTTCCTCTGGAGAAAGCCAGGCGTAAAAGGTCTATTAGGTTTTCTTATATCGCATGCTATTTGTATCCCGCTCTCTCGGGCGAGTTGCTATAGCTGATATCGCAGCTGACAGGCTTAAGCAAAAGGATATCATTGTCTAATTGAAAAAAGATCAGAAAACCCGAGTCGCTTCAATCCAGGCTATCGTTTCATTGAGTTCTATGTATTTTTCCTCAACGGAGTATATGTGTCTACAGTTATAGGTTCGGTGAGTAAAAATTCTTGAGACTCTGGAAAATTTCACCATTACAGGATCATATGGTATATGAACAGATGATCGTAAGTTCGGCTGCATATTTCCTCCGTAAGACCTGATTCGTATGTCGAGTTTCATTTCAAACCATTACATATTTCACAGTAAATATAAACAATGGTGACGATCAATGTTTGAATGGGCATTCTTGTCAATGTTATATGCTGCGAGCTATAATACAGACACAAATACAAATAATATCGAGTTGAACTTAAGTCTTATAACATCAAGTTCGCCATACAGATTACTGATATCAGTAATTATGCACGACCTAATCCTCGCATAGCTGTTGATGTATTTTTTTTAGTTATAAAGACCTGTAATCTATTCGGCAATCAATACACACATTGTTTTCCCGTAGGTCGCTGTACACATCCCATATTGGTTTGGTATTGTCGTACAGTCCAAAGTAGCTATACCAGACGCGTTGATCGAAAACATTTAAACGAATATTAAACAGGCATAGTAATTACGAGAGTAAGACATTTCGACGCAGACATTGCATGCATTTCTGTAATACGCAAAGGCTTCTTGATGATCATGACATTCACTTCCATGGAATTAGTGAAAGTCACAGCACACTACTATGACAGAACGTAATAAAAACTCTTAACATTACAGCTGTACAAGGAAAACACATAACTACCTGATATCATCTACGTGGACTTACAATATCTTACAATTCCGGGGAAATATATGTTTTCCCGTAAGTCGCTGAACGCATCCCATGCGGCAGCTATTTTACTGTAGTCAGATAAGACTTGCAAAATGAATCACCATTGTCGTATCTTGACCTTGACACGGTTGACGTGTTTCATAAATCAAGAAAACACATTTGTTTGACAAATTGCACCTGATCAAGTCAAGCCTGTCGAGCAATTATACTAATCACATTATTAATAAGAAAGCTATTACAGACCCTCGAAGTTCGAGAAATTAATTGACGTGGAGCAACAAATGCGAGATAAATGCACACAGAGATCTGCGCTGGTCGTAACACGCTAAGACACGTGTGTGGTTGTATGTTTTTTGCAGAATCGCCACAGCAGAAACAGCTGTTCTGTTTGTGTCGAGAATCACGACTACTTTAATTATTATATGAAAATTAATCGGAATATCATGTGTTGCTGCTGTGGATGGCGGCGCTTGTAAAGTAATCTCGTCAGTTCTGTATTCATGAATACGTGTCGATTCAGAACTTCTCACCGCGGCACAAAGCAGGCATCATATAATAAATAAACTATTTTCGATATATATTTCGAATGAAATAATTAGCATAAATGAGTTCGACACCATGTTAGTGGAAATAGAAAAAGACTGACGCCTCCTAACTTAGATAGTGGATTTACAGACAGTGAAAACCAAGTAAATGTTTGCATGTTTGCAAACAAATTATTGAAGGTTCCAAAATCATCACTCGTATAATTTCGCCATCGGTTGACGGAGTAGTATTATAATATAGCTTTTTCTTCCTGATCTTTGATGAAGTGTCTACCCCGTTTAAATTTCATCTTGCATGGGCACATGTGTTTAACATTCACACATTGGAATTTGCACGTGATATGAGGAAAAAATCATGGAGTAGAAGGCTTTTACCTAGATCGGTATACAAATCGAAACCTGCTATTATCATACTATTTTATAAATGTGCCAATCGTAAGTAGATCCAAGACTGTTGTGGAAGCACAGTGTAGCTGAAGGATTTTGTTTTGTTCAGAATATATTATGTATATCAAAACCGATTTATTCATGTGTGTGCACAAACTAAATGGACGGGTCTTCGGCTATGTTTGGAGAATTTATATACTTACAATAAATAACACTTAACTCAGACTGTGCCTCTTTATCCAATTTCTGCAGCTAACGAAATTACTTACTCGGTTCTAGGCATGGTACACCGCTATCACATTTCATGGACTCTTTATCATCTCCGATGCACAGGTCTCCTCCGTTTTCAGGAAATGGATTGCTGCACTCTCGTTTGCGAACCTTAATTCCAACACTACAGCTTACCGAACATTGGGTCCAGCCAGACCACGGAGCCCAGTTACCGTTTATAGGGCACGCTAAGTAAGTATTACATATCCTCGATTCTTCATTGAACCCCTCGCATTCACGTCCACCATTTATAGTCGCTGGATTGTCACAAAAACGCTTTCTCGTCTCCAAACCAGCACCACACGAAGCAGAGCAGAAGGACCAAGCACTCCAAGGAGACCACTGACCATCTACACTACAAGCGATTCCTGTGTCGCACTTAAACACCTCTTTTTCATTTCCTTCACATATGCGACCTCCGTTAATAGGTTCAGGGTTAGTGCAAGTTCGGAATCTGTTAGGAAAATAGAATACAAAAACAACTTTACGTTGGATACATTTTATACAAGGTTTAAAAAAAATTACATCATACCGGTAGAGCCACAAGATCAAAACATATTAACTGCAAATGAATTGAGATGTATATAAATCTATAAATACCGGTAAATAATATCCTACCAATGAATATATGGTACACGCTGCACATATTAAACATTCGGCAGGCAGTCACTGGTATTTTGAAACTTGAATGTACCGATCTAGCGAGATTTTGTCCTAGAAAGGATCGCAAACTACATTTCAAATGAAAAAAAATTATGTATGCTTCCTTTAGATGTCAAACTAGGCTACGGTCGATGTTTCGCCATACCTATTTAGAATCCCCTTGTTTAATTTGGGAGGGAGTATTGTGACATATATAGTATCCACAGTTATAGCTGTAAGCTTTTTCATCTGGTACTAAGAACTGCATCCCAATTCGTAATTAAGCATATGTACGATATGTTCAAAGATGTCTTGGTGTTTCGGAGCAGACTACCTCCTCGTCATTTGATGAAGTTTGTTTGCGCTTCGTATAACGATTGGTTAAATCACTCATTAAGTATTGATGTCATTAGGTAGTATTGTCATTAAGTAGTACTGTCATTAGGTAGTATTGTCATTAAGTAGTACTGTTATTACGTAGTATTGTCATTAAGTAGTATTGTCATTCAGTAGTGTTGTTATTAAGTAGTATTGTCAATAAGTAGTATTGTCATTAGGTAGTATTCTTATTAAGTAGTAATGTCATTAGTTAGTATTGTCATTAGGTAGAATTCTTATTAAGTAGTAATGTCATTAAGTAGTATTCTCATTAAGTACTATTGTCATTAGGTAGTATTGTCATTAAGTAGCATTGTCGTTACGTAGTATTGTCATTCAGTAGTATTGTCATTAAATAGTATTGTCATTAAGTAGCATTGTCATTAAGTCGTATTGTCATTAAGTAGTACTGTCATTAGGTAGTATTGTTATTCAGTAGCATTGTCATTACGAAGTATTGTCATCAGTTAGTATTGTCATTAGGTAGTATTGTCATTAGGTACATTAAGTAGTATTGTCATTAAGTAGCATTGTCATTACGAAGTATTGTCATTAGTTAGTATTGTCATTAGGTAGTATTGTCATTAGGTACATTAAGTAGTATTGTCATTAAGTAGTAATGTCATTAAGTAGTATTGTCATTAAGTAGTATTGTCATTAGGTATATTAAGTAGTATTGCCATTAAGTAGTATTGTCATTAAGTAGTATTGTCATTAGCTAGTATTGTCATTAAGTAGTATTGTCATTAGGTACATTAAGTAGTATTGTCATTAAGTAGTATTGTCATTAAGTAGTATTGTCATTAGGTATATTAAGTAGTATTGTCATTAAGTAGTATTGTCATTAAGTATTATTGTCATTAGGTAGTATTGTCATTAAGTAGTATTGTCATTAGGTACATTAAGTAGTATTGTCATTAAGTAGTATTTTCATTAGGTAGTATTGTCATTAGGTATATTAAGTAGTATTGTCAGTACGTAGTATTGTCATTAAGTAGTATAAGTAGTATTGTCATTAAGTAGTATTGTCATTAAGTAGTATTGTCATTAGGTAGTATTGTCATTAGGTACATTAAGTAGTATTGTCATTAAGTAGTATTGTCATTCAGTAGTATTGTTATTAATTAGTATTGTCATTAAGTAGTATTGTCATTAAGTAGTATTGTCAATGGGTACATTAAGTAGTATTGTCGTTAAGTAGTATTGTCATTAGGAACATTAATTAGTATTGTCATTAAGTAGTATTGTCATTAGGTATTATTGTCACTAGGTAGTATTGTCATTAAGTAGTATTGTCATTAGATAATATTGTCACTAGATAGTATTGTCATTAAGTAGTATTGTCATTAAGTAGTAGTGTCATTAGGTAGTATTCTCAGGTAAGTATTTCTCATGTAAAACGAACATTTACTCAATCACCATATGCGGTGATTATTTTGGGACTGTTTTCTAAACCAACAGCCATAAGCTGATTGTTCAAATGTTTTCCTTCAGAGAAAAACTCTGCATAGTTTGCATCACTAGTTGCTTCGTCCGCATCTACGATGAATTTAAAGTTTATTTTTCACCAGCTTATTACATACGATGACTCCAGTACCTTACTGTCTAAGTTACCATTGAAGCACCTGACAGCAATGTGATGGGGGCACGAACATAATGTATTTCTGCGGGATTAGGTAGTCCACATTACCACGTACATCATGTTGTCTTTCTTACTGTAAACACTTTACCCACAAAGAATACAGCCCTTTCCTAATAATATTCGATAGGGCAACTAATGAAGTATACGCTAATCGTATATACAGAGTAGAATGAATCATACATTTGTTTTCTTAAATAACTAAAATGACAAATGGAAGGAAAAATATATTGGGAAAGGGGATTCATTGAATGATCATAGCAGCAAAACAGGCGTTGACAATCAATAAAACATATTACCTGGTTCGTATTCCCGCTCCACACAAAACTGAACACTTTCCCCATTCCAACCAGGGTGCCCAGTTTCCATCTATAGGACACAATACCCCAATTTTACATGGTTGAATCTCTCTATCAGGACCTTGGCATGGCAAACCCCCAAATAATGGGATCGGACTTGTGCACTGTCTTTTACGGAAGCGTTCTTCTTGACCACACACTCCGGCGCAGGTGCTCCAAGCCCCCCACTGCGCCCAGCCTCCGTTTACTGGGCACGGTTTACCAGAGTCACATTCTGTGATCTCTACCGAATCTCCAACACAGGGATTTCCTCCGTACATGGATGCAGGGGAATCACATGCTCGAATTCTTTGGGATGTACCCAAGCCACATTCTGATGAACATTTGCTCCAATCTGACCACAGAGACCATCCTCCGTGAATAGGACACATTATGCCAGAGTCGCATTTCTTTTCATCCACGGAAAAGCCCTGACATGGAGTACCTCCATACATGGGTAAAGGATTAGAGCATTCCCGAAATCGCTTGGTGATACCGGTTCCACATGGTACAAGACAAATTTCCCATTCTGACCACAGAGTCCATCCTCCGTCTACAGGACAAGGAATTCCAGAATCACAAATTAGTTCTTCTGTATCAAGGCCATAACAAGTATTGCCGCCAAATTTCGGAGAGAAGCATTCTCTGACTCGCTTCTTTGTTCCGCTTCCACATTTCGCTGAGCACGGCAAGAATTCAGACCAGTTAGACCAATGTCCGTTAATAGGGCAAGATATACCTGTGTTGCAAGTATCTGTTTCCACAGATATTTCCGTACAGAAATCTCCCCCAAACATAGGCACAGGATTATTACACTCACGTGATCTCTCTCTTCTTCCGACACCGCAAGAAACAGAACACACACTAAAAGGCGTCCACAAACCCCATCCACCATGCACTGGGCAGGGAATTCCTGTATCACACATTCTTTCCTCCTGAGACTTTCCTGTACATGGCGATCCCCCATTCATAGGCAGAGGATTATTGCATTCGCGATGTCTTACCATCACACCAGTTCCACAATGGTTTGAGCACGGACGGAATTCTGACCACGGCGACCAACCCCCATCAATTGGACACATTATTCCTGTGTTACAAATATCTTCTTCGTCAAACGAACCTTGGCACATTAATCCACCATAAAGTGGTTCAGGATTATTACAGTCGCGTGATCTATGGCGTACTCCACTACCGCAGTCAACTGAGCACCTACTCCATGTATTCCACTGCGCCCAATTGCCATTCACGGGACAAGCGATTCCAGAATTACAGATCATTTCTTCGAAGCTTGGCCCCTTACAAAACAAGTCTGCTTGAATGGAGTCAGGATCACTACATTGTCGAATTCGTCTGGTAGTACCACCGTTACCACATGAAACAGTGCACAGACTCCATTCCGACCAACTCATCCATCCACCATGAACAGGACAGCGCACACCTGTGTCACATATATGTTCCTCTACTCCTACACCATCACACTGAAGACCGCCATTCAGTGGGGCGGGATTATCGCATGATCTTACACGGGGCGTAACGCCTTGTTCACAAGTGACGGAACAGGGCGTTAGATCGGACCATGAACTCCATCCTCCATTAATAGGACAGGGTACGTTTGTATCACATTGACTTTCTTCAATCATATCACCAGCACATTGTACCCCTCCAAATTCAGGCAAAGGTCTATTGCATTGCCTTCTTCTGGACTGAACTCCGATCCCACAGGTCTCCGAGCACGTAAACCAGTCGCTCCAGAAGGACCATCCTCCGTTAACTGGACACGGTACTCCTGTTTGGCAAAGGCTTTCATCTATGGAGTATCCCTGACACAATTCACCTCCATTTGATGGAGCTGGATTAGTACATTGGCGGACTCTTAAACGAGTACCTGTCCCACAACTTGAAGAACACTGGCCCCATTCTGACCACAGAGACCAACCACCGTTAACTGTTAAGAGAGAATGTTTTCTTATTAGATTTCCTCCTTCCAATAAATTCAGCTTTACATTCAAAACCGTGTCTTAGTTATTATTATTATTATTATTATTATTATTATTATTATTATTATTATATTGATTTTGTTATTATTATTGTTGTTGTTGTTGTTGTTGTCTTCTTCTTCTTCTTCTTCTTCTTCTTCTTCCTCTTCTTCTTCTTCTTCTTCTTCTTCTTCTTCTTCTTCTTCTTCTTCTTCTTCTTCTTATTATTATTATTATTATTATTATTATTATTATTATTATTATTTGCATTGGACCGATATCGCTGTAATTGATTGTATTTTTAAAGCCCTAAGAATATACTCGATAATTAAGGTCACTGAGTTATGTATGGGAATAGAGATTTTAAATTACAAATTACGCATTTATCAATATCAAGTGGGAAAAAAGACCAATATATCTTAGGATATTTTGAATTATTTATCCTTTTTAGGCCTGTGGCGTTGCCCGACCCAAAATTAAATTAGGACCATGTGTTATCAAGTAAGTCGGACAAGCCACTGTTTATTGTTACGCATGACCGCAGGCTAACACCATCCCTTACGTAAGTTGCCATAGTTAAGAGAGGAAGCTGACCAAAAAGCCCGTCAGAAGTGTAATTAGCACCTTGGACTGGAAGGATGTTTTGTACATCAAAGAAGCTGCCAGAAGGAGTGGGCGTGCCTTATCTTCTGGATACGCTGACTGACCGCCAGATTGAATACGTCGAGTGGATAGGGCCCCAGCGCTACCCAATCAGAATCGAGGAAAGGGTGGGACCCTGATTTATTTTAAAATATAGTATCTTTAACCGGCCGGCTAGCTTTAGTTTCCGATTACCCGTTAAGGAGGATTGTCGGTAAATGATTGGAACACCGTAGCCATACGTTAATTGGCTGGAAAAGCCTTAGTAACAGAATTTTCTAAGTGTAGCTTCTAGAAAGGTCAGTGAGCTATTTGTTTGATCTTTGCTTTCTGCGACTGCATTTAATTGTAGATCGTTTATATATATATATATATATATATATATATATATATATATATATATATATATATATATATATATATATATATATATATATATATATATATACACACACATATATATATATATATATATATATATATATATATATATATATATATATATATATATATATATATATATATATACGTATTATTACTAAAATCGTAGTAGGAATAATTATTTGTGATGTTGATATGTTTGTAGTTTTGAAGAATGAGTTCCTATTTGTAAAGAATCGTATTGCTTGCTAGCCGTCGTAAGAATTAATATTATTATAATTTGCTATGTGGTTATTTTATAGTACAATAGCACATTATCCATGTAATTATAGAAATTGAATGTTATCTTTGAAATGATTTCACTGTGAGAAATTAATAATATGAATATTTGAATATTTGTGTACGCTTGTGGGAGTGTAGTGTACAGACATACATCTGGTTGTCGTAATATTATAAGTACAACGAGATTATATATACATATTAGATATACTTATGTGATATGATGTATGGATATATGTATGAGATCGTGCCATTACTCCATTGTTCCCTGTAAGAGTGTGTGGGAATTTCGATGTGTATGTGTGCATGTCCTAAAACGTAATAGCCTTATCTGATGGTTAATGGATGATTTAGTGTGAGGTGAGATTTGATAAACCATATGTTAACGCCTTGTGATTTTCACAGGAAGCTTCGAGGGACAGACTAGTGAGTGGTCCCAGTGTCTCCGTTATAGACGGAAGAAAGAGTAGGAAAGAAGGAAATCTGGAGAGGAAGTTCGAGGGACAGACTAGTGAGTGGTCCCAGTGTCTCCGTTATAGACGGAAGAAAGAAAAGGAAAGAGGGAAACCTGGAGAGGAAGTTCGTGGGACAGACCAGTGAAAGTGGTCCCAATAGTCTGGATAGAGAAACGGAAGGAAAGTGAAGGGAGGAGAGAAATCGGGAGAGGTGAAATTCAGGAAGAGCGGAAGGATAGGATAATAGATGAGTACAACCAAAGGCCAGGTGGAAAATCGAACTCACACTGAAAATCATAAGATGAAATAAGCTATCACTTAGAGGACAAGTGATTGTGTGACATTTAACTTTATAGGTTTCATTAAATTGTTATTATTGAATTTCATCTTCGTGTTATATATATATATATATATATATATATATATATATATATATATATATATATATATATATATATATATATATATATATATATATATATATATATAACTGGGGGCTCAGAGCCGTATACCTATTTGGTCTTTAATCTAAATTTAAATTCACGAGCCAGGTGAAACTTCCATAATATTTTAATTAATATTTTGGAAGTACACCACCCCAACCTTTGCAGAACGCTACAAGGCCTTTCAATGCCTCAAGCGACTTGTGTTTTTTTTTTTAAAAAAAACATTTTAGGACTAGTGTTCTACAAACAATTGTCTCGCAAATATATACAAAGATGATAATAAAACTCGTATTACCTGCACACGCACTGACAACACAACTCTGCCTTTCGATGGATTCTCCTGTACACGCATTACAAGATTGTCCAAAAGCGGACACACATGTTCTGGTTCGCGACGTCATTCCGACTCCACAGGGCACTGAGCATGCGTTCCATGTCGACCAGTTGACCCAGTAACACCCCTGGGTTCCTGGAGCTAAATTACAGGAACACGTATGTCAATATTTCGTTTTTCTCAATGTTCTTTATTTTTGTCCCTCACAAATAAAAGATACTTTAAAAAGCTATAGACATAATAATCCCGTTCGCGCATATAATTTCAAGTTAGCTCTTCTATGCCGTTTGAAATAATCTTTCATATGCGCCTCATTTTATAGGTCCGATCCACTCTCGGGTTGAGGCTGGGCTGAAAACATAATGGTGTCAATCCCAATCTTGTTCCCACACAACGGAACTGAATGTTGCTAAGTATTGCTAACTTACGTCATGGACAAGCTTAGTTATAACTACGATGTATAATTTTATGCAGTGAGTCTTAAACTTTTGTGGAATAATGGACTAAGATGCGTTAGGAAGAACATTATGAACAACCGAAAAATATCTGTGTATTCACATAAATACCTATTCATTTTCGTACTATACCTGAGCACTGAGCCGCCATGCACGATGTAGTTTCGCGATTGGATCCTGTACAACCTGCACCACCGTTGGTCGGATTTGGGTTATCACATACCCGGAACCGGAACTGGAGACCAGACCCACATGAAGCGGAACAACCGCTCATAACCGACCACCCTGACCAGCCACCATTGACAGGAACTTTATAACAAAAAGACATAATAATTTTATTTATAGTTGTTACAAGATAATTTGGACTTTTAAACTTTTCCGTTTGAAGTCTTAAAACTTAAAGAAACCATCAGAATATGACTAGAAGATTACGGGAAAATGTATTTAGTACACTTTAACTTTAATTGAAAATGTTTAAAAGCTGATGGCCAAGTTTAGAATAAAGTTTGAAAGCAAAATCTCATCTTATATAAACTGATTGTTACCTGCAGTGATTCTTTGTATAATTGATGGCGACACTTGATTTAA
Organism: Unio pictorum; assembly: GCA_030141615.1. NCBI lineage: Eukaryota > Metazoa > Mollusca > Bivalvia > Unionida > Unionidae > Unio > Unio pictorum. Next base: position 2,002,739 of record JARLTB010000203.1, on the reverse strand, counting down.
CATCATAGCTCCACCGGGTACAAGCCATTGTGACGTAGTACCAAAATGAGTCAGATCTCTACGTCCGACATTTCCGTAACCCATGACCATAAACTCAATTCCCATCGATCTAGCCCTGTCTGCCTCTGCCCTTGCACTTAATGCGTCAATTGGAGGCCCTGATATAAACAAGAGGGCTCGTCTTATTGCTCCAGGTCTGCTGTACTGCTGAAACATTGCCAAAGCAGCTGCAATGCCGCTTGCGGCGTTTATGCTGCCAAACCTGGGTCGTAGGCCATATATGGCATCCTGAAGGAACGCTCTTTCTGGTGTCAACGGTAAAATATCGTCTACTCCAGTGCTGTAAACGATCACTCCTAGTCGGATAGGTAACCTTTCCATGGGAAGTTGCCCAATGATGTTTCTCATAAATGTGACGATTTCTGGATTCCAGGCGAATCCTCCAGATGAAGCCTCTATTCGAGTGTACATGGAACCATCCATGATGAATATGATGTCCAGTGGAGGAAAAGATGCTGCAAATAAAATGTTAACTATTGACACTCTATATTTTTCTGTTTTAGTCGGAGTTTTTGCTATCTCCGCGTCATCACAAAAGTAAATGATTTTGGTCAGTATACATTTATTAGCAATTTGGGTTAAGGATAGCTTTGTCCATTGTTTCAAAGTATTGTCATAAATCCTGCTTTTTTTTAAAAATTAAACTTTGCTACGTAACCAATTCGCGGTAAACTATATGCCCAATAAAGTAAATTCAGTCACACACTGCAAGTTTAATCTGCGATTAATAGGTTCGGAACTATACTTCTCACATTCAAACTGTCCTCGCTTTTGAAAATGTAAATTTATACTCTGAAACTCTTGCAAAAAATTAATACCTCACAAAGGGGGGGGGGGGGTCAAGAATGAAAAATAAATATTGAAAAGAAAAGTAATATCATCTACAAAATGGCAAAGTAAATTTTCTGGGTTTCTTTTAATAATTTTGTACCGTGTATATTCTTATTATTAGTGAATAGTGTAGACAGCATTTCTGTACATAATAAGAAGATATATTGAGATATTGGTTCACCCTGTCAACAACCTCTAAAAAATTTAAAATCTGATATAAAACATTTTGTAAAACTGATTATGAGATATTACAATAAACATTTTAATAATTCCAAAATTAATTAAGGTTAAAGCTTTTTTACTCGATTTTCATGAGCTTCAATGTTTTTTTTTCAAAATCAATTAATAATAAAAATACACTAAATTTTCTCTTCTCCTTGGGTATGCAGGCCATCTCTTCTTTCCTAACTATTGGGAAAATACCAATTTCATTTTGTTTCTTTAATTGTTCAAACAGGCAAATTCCTCAATGCCAGTTCGAAAAGCTTAAAAACAATCTAATGTTAAATCATTTTACATACCTTTTAAACAGTATCATGCCTCTTTGTTTAGTAACTTTGCTAATTTTAACGATAGCTTTAACTTAAAACTTGGATTTTTATAGTTTTGAGAAGGTTCCATGAAATTAAACCCTAAATAATGTATGTTGTGCTTAAGTTCTTTCTCGTGTTATTCAGATTTATTTTTATACGAAAAATATGAAATGGATTTTCCACTATCCATTAACAAAGTACTTATGATTAACTAATTGAATGCAGTAAGTCTTAAAACTGAATTAGATATGAATATAATACCTTGGCAATAATTCCGTCATACTCACTGAAGTCTTTTGTTATTTTATCCTCTTCAAAACATTACAAAATCATGATAAAAATTCAATATTTTATAACGGACTCGTCAGTCCTGTAACTAAGTAGTATTCCTACCTACCATTGGCTTAACAAACTCAGTCAATAGTGTTTTAGGGAAACAGTAATTCACACACACACACACACACACACACACACACACACACACACACACAATAATAATAATAATAATAATAATAATAATAATAATAATAATAATAATAATAGTAATAATGTAAGGATGAAGTACGACAGCCGGAAGGAAAGAAGATGCAATTGATCTTTATGCCGTATTTAAGACCAAGCCTACAAATACATAGAGATAAATGAAAATGTGTTATATTCTGTGTTCACGTGATCAGTATAATATAGTGTAATATGCGTGTGTGGTTATAGTGCTTGACATACACCAATGTTATAGAAGTGAAATGAAATGATTTGCAATAAACAAAAGGAAATCTAGACGCTTTTATCAATTATATAGAAATTAGTTGTGTTTTTTTCAAACAACATGTTTCGTTCAAGGAGTGCTGTAATATGGTGGTAAGTAATGTCATTGCCATAAACAAAACATTGTATTACAGAAAATCCAAAAAAATATGTTGTACCCATCTTACCGTTATTAAGATAGCGATTTGTTGTATTCAAGTAATTTAAACTAATTTTCATCATCAATTTATTATTGTCTCATTCAGTATCATAAGTATTTAGCCCAAATACATTAAATAATGAGAGCTTACATTCAGCAATTGTAATATTTAATGGAATCAAATTAATTTCATCTTTCTTACATTATTTTAGATCATACTCAAAGTTATTATTAAACAGAATTGAAGTTTCTCTATAGAAATATTGCTTCCAGCAACCGAAAGTAGATTTAAGGTCCAATTTTACTCCTCTATATGAACTTTGATCTCTACAGTATGAATTATTTTATTTGCAGACACGCAGACAGAAGTAATATATAACATAATCATTTTCCTTCTAAATTAAGTATACTACAAACAACATAAACCTTGATCTGCCTTCTCATATATATATATATATATATATATATATATATATATATATATATATATATATATATATATAGTGCAAATATCAATAATCCCATGCATTAACAAATATATAGATAAAAGTAATACATGCATATATGTACGTCCTTACTTATACAACGCAAACATACGTACCTGCGTCTGGTTCATCTGGAAAACAAAATGTCTTGATGCTATTTGTATTACAGTTTTAGTTCTAATATGACCTCCCGAATGCTTGTCATCATCACCAGAGGTCAAAGAAGTTCTTGGGATAAACATGGAGCAAAGCACCACATCAGGTAAATCTCACCATCATTACTTTTCAACATTGCCGATAAGTAAGCGTCCTTGCCATTGTAAGAGTAACACAACAGTTCTAAACACATGACCTCGTTACTATCTTTAGTTCATCACTTGCTAAGTCAATCTAAAGCTAGGTAACTGTAACTAAAGCTAAGTTAACGTCTTCGTCAAAATGTGTTAACTTGTTTTGCAAAACATAAAATTGCTCCTACTTATTGGAGCAATTCCGTTGGCAACAGAGCTAGAAGAAACAGACAATCCGGCTGCACGACTTCAAAACAATATGAAACAAGACTCCTGACACTGAATACATATCAGTTTAAAATGTATGATTCTAAAACACTATGATCCAAAACAACATACACAAAAGTCGCTAATAGCATCTTTGATAGGAACGTTCTGATGGAGTGCTGTGTAGAACTAAAGACACAGTTGCCGGGTAACATGATAATTCAACACACGCACACACCTACGTACGTACATACATACATATATTCTTCTGCGATAACAAGATTTTCAAATTAGATGCTGTGGTGCACATATTTGATGTAAACTTCGCACCATTTTCATTTAGGACAAAGTAGACATCATTAAAAGTCTTTTGGTGAATACCCCATATCATTATGATAATTCTTTCATGGCGAGTAGTGACAACACTATTTTTAAGACAGTCTTTTTGACTGACTTATTAGATGTACAACTGGTACCCTTTTTTATTTTGAAGCAACAACATATCATAAAATGTCTTTTGGCAAAAACCCTATGTCGATATAGCTATCCATTTAAGAAGAGAACATATATTAATTTTTATATGATATCCATCATGGTGACCATATTGAAGGTTACTCATTTTCATTTAGGACAAACTCGACAACATAAGAACGCTTCTGACGAAACCCCGTTTCGTTTTATTTTAGGATCAACGCAAATTTGATAAGAACGTTTTTTTTAGTGAAAACTCAAGGAATTTGAGTAATCATTCAAGGAACTTAAATGATACAATGATTTTTAAGTTGGCCACTGTGTTAGCTATATTAGAAATCCGCTCTGCACCATTTTCATGTAGTATTAGTTGGACAGAGTAGAAAGTCTTTTGGTGAAAATAACATGGCAGTATGACTAACCATTCTTGAGCAATAGGGATAACAATATTTTCAAGTTGGTAGCCGTGATTGTCAAGATAACCACTGTATGGCGGCAATATTGGATATCATATCGGCCACATATTCATTGAAGACCAACTGAATAATTTAAGGCGTCTTTGGTAAATCATCACGTTAATATCATTTTCTGTTTAGATGGAGTTGTGACAACAATGTTTTAAGACGGCTGCCGTGAAGGCCATTTCGGATTTCAGACCAGCACCAATTTTATTAAGGACCAGCTAGACATCAAATGACGTATTGGTGAACGCCCATGTTGATTTGATCACCAATGTAGGAGAAGTAGCGATAACAAGATTTTCTTTCCCGGTGTGACGACCAAACTGACTCTCAGAGCAGCGCAATTTTAATGTTTCCAACCAAATAGGCTATGGAGGGAATATGTGTGTTTAAAGTTTCCTAGCAATCCTCGATGTAGTTTAGGAGTGGCGATATAAAAAGTAGGGTAACGGACGGACAGACGACAGACGGCGTAAGAAAGACCATCCCATGTTCTTACTCTCAGTTACCAGCAGCGCTAACAAATTGATAAACAGTATGGACTACTTACCTGTTCTGCCGACAACATTAGAAAACATTGGTGCCAGACGCGGATCTGGGATTAGCGGTTCTCTTCCCCTTACAAATGCAATTCCTGCCAGGCCAAAAGGGCTTAGGGGACCCACCATTGGTCCAAGCCTATGAATGATGCCCTCAGCAACTCCTCTGTCCACTGGAAAAAATGGTGGTGGTGGTGGCGGCGGCGGTGGTGGTATGCCATCAAAACCGGGTGTGCAGGACGTTAATCGCAAAATTTGGACAAGAATCAGACAATATGTGTAAGCCCGAGGAGCAAATTGTACCGATTTCATTACCTGACCTGAAAAGAGACTGGTGATGGATACAACTATATTATAGGTTATTTAAAAAACCAAAACAACAGTTTACAGACTTTATACACCGACTGGCCTGGGCGGAGAAAATAATATATCTTACGAGGTGACGATTTAAGCATGACACGGCAAGCCTAAACAGATTATCAAAGAATGTTGACAGACAAATCGAATATATAAATGATCATCGGTTGTAAAAACCCAACAACTACAAAGGTAAATGTATAAAATTTATCAATCATTGAATCCATCTATTAGTTTAATTCTTTGATCTCATTTTGCACAAACGTAGTTTTGTTCGATATGTTTTGAAACAAACGCGCCATTAATGAGCGGAGAGTAAATCATATAGAAAGCGTATGAACGAGGAAACAAGACCTGCCATTTGGATTTGTCTGATTCACGAGAAACAAAATTCACAAGAAAAAAGAAAGAAAGAGGACTAATAAGGAACTTGACGTTTTGAAACTGAATAATAATAATAAACGTTTAATTTGTATTATCTTCTGAATTAATAAAGCCAAAATGTTATTTACTTTAGAGGCCACATACACACATACATGCATACATACATGCATACATATATATGTATATATATTTATATATATATATATATATATATATATATATATATATATATATATATATATATATATATATATATATATATATATATATATGTATGTATATATATATATATATATATATATATATATATATATATATATATATATATATATATATATATATATATATATATTGTGTATGTTAAAGAGAGTTCGATCAATTGGAGATTTCTTTTAATTTTAATTTTACAAATAGATTTTTCCATGGCTTAATTTGAAAGAATAAAACCAATAAGTCCGTACATTTTTTTTTGAATAAACAAAATAAAAAAGAATAGAAAAAAGATTTGCTGAGAAAATGCATACTTATGCCATAAATATATGGCATATGATCAGGAACAATCAAGGTTTTGTTACATAATGAATTATAAAGGAGTAATATGAGAGACAGACAGATAGAGGCAGAGAACATGAAGTATCGATACACTACAAGTCCAAGTAATATCTAAAAGTAAGTGAATTTCATCTTTAAAAAATGTTCAACATGATTATTTTTAAAGCCAATATCATTGATCTAATTTAAAAGTAGTTCGACAAATCTCAATCAATATATAAAAAGTCGAATTATTTTCAGAGATGAATTCATCATATGTAACTACCCAGAATTCAATTCCGTGCTTCATAGTTTTGCTTACAAATATGGTTCACTGGTTTTTTTTCAAATATTAATTTGTTATTAAATAATTATATTTCAAACAATGTGTACGATGTATTAATATATTTGTTAATCAAATTCATTACAGCCTCTATACAGTTTACCATCAACGGTATTTACCCTGCAGTAAATATGCTGAATATACATAATGTAAGTAATTTTACAAGATAAAATGTTTATCTTGCTTTTTATTTCAGATTGTATCATTTTATAATTTTATTTAAATTTCCAGATCAGAAATATGTAGTCAAAGTTCGGATAGTATAAATAACGGTTAATGACGTCATCACTAAATTTCCCTACTATTCAAAGATAACAGAGATTCTGCGCCGTGTTCGGTACAACTATTAGACACTAGCACATATTTACTGCAGGGTGGAAATTGGTAGAATGGGCTACTTCCGTCAGATCGATTTTGCTAGAAAGGGATTGTGACCGTAATGGTAAAAATAAAGGTTAATTCACCGATTGGATTCAGGACATGGTTTTTTAAGAGTTATGCGTTGGTTCGTCCCTGTCTTTTCAATGCATATGTGTAGTTTTTCAGTCTTCTTGCAATTCTGAAGCGATAAAAGATTCGTGAGAATAAGTCGAATCGAGTAAAGGGTTGTAGTCACGCTTGCATTCCTTGTGTTTATTTATATTACCGATAAGGGTAATTCGTGTTTACAGAGATTTCGCCGTACTTTATTGATAAAACGTCAGACTCCTGTGCTTTGACTTTTTAATCAGGATGGACATAGACAAGGCCAACAACTCTGGTAAGCAATGTCACAATATTAACGGAGAAGGTACAGAACTTGCCCCACATGAATAACTTCAAATATCCAAGATGAGCACGATCAAAGTAACTAATATCTCACATTTAAAGCAAAATTTAAAATGACTGTTCTATTTCTAAATTCTTAAATTCTTTGCAACAGCAAAGAGTGAGGGGGAAAATCATTATTGTAGTCTGCCTCTACATGTTTTTTATTTATTTATTTATTTATTTATTTATTTATTTTCCAACATTCATCGATATCAGCTATTATTAAATACCAGAATACTGCTCAGAACATATAAAACTAGCAGACGCTTGTAGGATGCTTTAAACAGAACATGCAACCATTTGCATGGTTGTATCTACCTTAAAAGAAAACAATGAAAAGTTTTGTTTATTACAAAATAATTATAGATCGTATGCCTAACCTGGAAGATAAGCCCCAATACCACAGTTTATGTGAATGAAAAATAAATTTAAAGAAAAAGATGCGAATAAGACAAACAATTAAAAAAGCAATTAGTTACCTGTTAAAAAGTACATCCCTTTTTCTGTACAACAATCATTCAGCTTTAATAACTCTAAATATTTCAAGTTCAAACGACAGTGTAATCTTTAGGAACAATTCTTCATGTCATTTCTCTATCATCCAAAATATGTAACACCTTTGACTCCGTTTAGAAATAAACATTTAATATTCCACGATATTTCAGACACTTTCGTGAAAATCTTTCACAATAAATTTGTACAGTTATTCCAGTACAAAATTCGAATGTACTTCTCGTGACTTTCCGAATAGAATTCAATAGAAGTTGATCCTCTTTTATTTCTAATTCGTTTAGATGGTGTAGCACTTCTCACAATGATACGAACAGGTAACATCGGTATACAGTACTATGAGTTTTACGTCACTTCACTTAGTTGAAAAAGAACAAAAGCTGAAGTCATTTAGCTAAAAGATCAATCTTCTTGCTCTTGTTTTGGGGAAGATCTGTCAAAGCTGTAATGAATTGTGTCATGATCCAAGGTGGAAATAAACATAATCATGTAATAACACTCAAAGGGCGCACGCGCGTGTATGTGTGTTTGTGTTTGCGCGTGTCTGCATGTTAATAAAAAAAAAGAATAGAACTTACTACAAATATAATCTATTGGTCTTTATTTTAGTTGAAAGAATAATGGACATACTGATATATATCTTCACCCTAACTTTTCTCAAAACATTCCATGTAAGTTGGGAATATAAATAACAAAACCAAACAACACAACGATCAATCAACATGGCCATGTTAAGAATTCGCATTTTGTTTGGTAGCTTGCTGTTTGGTAACAACAACAACAAAATCCGTTACAAACTAATGTCATTTCCTGAAATTCGTTTTGACTGTGACTGGTAATCCAGCTATCGTGATTTTTATTTCATTCTTCAAATCAGTCAACAAATGTGAGATTTATGCTAACTCTAATTACATATCATGACGTCATGCTTATTCAGATGAGACTTTGTATAATATTTACTCAATTATGTCCAACCGCTCCGGAGGCCTAGTGTTTAGAGCATCCGCCGCAAAAGCGAGAGGTCGTGGGTTCGATCCCCGGCCGAATCATACTAAAGACTTACACAAATGGTACTAGCAGCTGCCTCGCCTGGCACTCAGCATTAAGAAGTTAGTGTTAGGACTGGTCGGCCTGGTGTTAGGATAATATGACTGGGTGGGACATTATGCTACATGTCTGTGGCATGATGCCTCACTGCTAGACATCACTATAAACTGCCTCACTGCAGACATCGTAGCGATATGACTGAAATATTTTTTAAAGCTACGTTAAAAATACTAATCAAACAAACAAACAATTATGTCAAAACAGTGGCCCGGATGGATGACAGGCGCTTATTGTGAAAACTATTTCCCCATGCACGTGACATAAATTGGATATTAAAGATTATTCTAAATTATGTCTTTAAAGAGTTGCATGCCATTGTAATATTTATACGTTATAAATCAGAATTTATGTAAAAGAGAGAAAATGTGAATAAAATACACGGATAAGATACAAGCAGGTCCAATGGAGTGTTTAAATAGAGTACAATATATGTAGTTTTAAGTTATAGAGCTATGAAATCGTAAGGTTACTGTTAATAGTACCGAGTTTTTCTTTTACTAAAAAGCACAGCTTCGCTGTTTAAACGGCGTTGTGTATGCATTTATAATTAATTATGCGATAGATACGAGTGGCATGAGTGGCATCTCAACATATGTTCTTATACGGTGAGCTATTCAATTTAACGTAGGATATTTAAACTATAACTAAGGACGGATTATAAATTACGGTAATAAATGAGTAATATTCAACGTTACAGTCATGATTCAGTTGATATGTATTGATTGGTATAGTTGAGAAGTACTAATGGATTTGCTTGGATACAAATACTTTCGTTCCATTTTATTCCATATTAAGTTTTCCATTGTCAGGAAATTGTAATTGGTAATGCATAATTTAGTATAGGTGGGTTTATTACTTATTGATTGTGCTCTTTGATTGTGGAGAAATAGCTATAATGTTTGGTAAAAGTGATGTCTTGTTTCCTTCAGTGCATTATATTGTAAGACTATGTAGTGAGATAATGAAATAATAGTTTCCATACATAACACTATGTAGTGAGATAATGAAATAATAGTTTCCTTACATAACACTATGTAGTGAGATAATGAAATAATAGTTTCCTTACATAACACTATGTAGTGAGATAATGAAATAATAGTTTCCTTACATAACACTATGTAGTGAGATAATGAAATAATAGTTTCCATACCTTTTGTCGACAAACTTTGTAAAGTGCTCATTCATATATGTATGTGTGCACAATGAAGCAAAAATGTCACTCTCGCTTATCAAAATCCACTGAGTGGCAGAAAGATGTAGATTTTGTTTAACACTCTAGAAAATGAACAGAAGCCGTTTTCTTTCTTTCACATTCTATATGCCAATGGAATACATTTATTCAGTCCTGGATACCAAGAAAGTAGAGCTTAATGAATTGTATAGATGCCTGTGCTAGCCATAGGCAGCATTTTATGAGAAACGAAAAAACACGATTTTATATGTTTGTTGGTAAATTAATAATAATCATGTCAGTATCGAACGTCTGAAATATTTAACTAATCTCAGCTCATAAATCCTTATGTACATGATGCATGTGTATTGTCTGTGTGTCTGCTTTCGCGGTATGCAATTTAAATTTTTACCAGAACTGTTGGATGGTGGCATATGCTTTATACTCGGGAAATGGACTCACCCGCCCAAACACGAGTGTCCAGCTGCCTTGCATTTCGGCTTTGTTTAACCAAAGGCTAAGGAAGTAAACCCTAAAAGAAAATCAGGAATGGAGATCTGAAGGCAGCTGGACGATATACTACATCCCCTTGTGGCAACTCCTAGGTCTCGATAGGGATGGGCTCCGTCAGACGACTTTTGCCCAAGACACACTGCTAATCCTGGACAAATCTGAAGTTACCATACCGGATCGGTCGTCGCCCGGGTCAACAAGGACCACGTCTGCTGTTGTCCACCAGAACAGGTGACAATTGTGCTACTGGTACTTTGCATTAATCAGAGCGAGATACAGCATCACCATCGCCACCTGGAACTATAGAACTCTGGCACTAATTGGAAGACTCCAAGAGTTGACACATGAGCTGGAACACTATACATGGCACAATCTGGGACTCTGTGAAGTTAGATGGAAAGCCCTAGGAGAACACCAAACTGAAGAACGGGCATATATTCTACTATGGGGGAGAGTTGGATAAGTCCATAAATGGAGTAGGCTTCATTGTAAGCAAAGCCATTAAAGGATCTGTGCTTGAATGCCGCCCAAATCAAACTGAACCATCTCCATTCGTCTGAAAGCATCCCCTTTTAACATCACAACTATCCAAGTATATGCTCCAACTGCGTTCTACAACAAACTCCAGGGTATTCTAAACACGATTAGTAAAAACGACATCATCATCATCCAGGTAGACTGGAATGCCAATGTTGTCAAAGATGATCTAAACGACTGCTATGATCATTGTGGACCTTCTTGCAATTATCCTACCAAGGAAAGAGGGAGATTGCTGCTCGAGTTCGCAAGCTACAACTACTTGGTACTAGCCATTACCCTGGGCCAAAATACAACTTCGCGATGATGGACATGGCATGCACCAAATGGAACCCTTCATAACCAGATCGAATAGAGCAAAAACAAGAACGTTCCCAGATGCTGATGTTGAAAGTGAGCACGACCGAGTGAGGCTGAATAAAATTAACAAGTAGAAGAACATCAGGCTCAAATTCAACCTTAAACAACTGAAGGACCCTAACATCTGCAAGTCATTCCAAGCCACAATTTGCGGGAAATTTTCCTCCCTCCTTGTGATGGATGTTGATGTTGATGTTCAAGTGATGACAGATATTTTCAACACAGTCATGACAACAGCTGCCAAGGACATCATTGGCCTCCATTGCTCAAACAAAAAATCCTGGGTTACAGAAAAGATTCTGAATTTCTCTAATGTCTGATGAGACCTCAAAAACACCAGACACGCAACAGGGGCAATGGAGTAACAAAAGATAAATAAGAATATCAGAGAAAACAAAACTTGAAGAAAGCAAAAGAAGATTGCATTGGACAAAAGTGCACAGAAAAAGAAAGCAGCCTGATATAAAGCATTAAAGCAAAAAGGCATTCCATGTTGTGAAAGACCTCACCAGACAGAAGTAACCAAGAGTCAGTACCATTCCAAACGAAAATGGACAATGCCTCACAGAAGCGAGTGACACTGCAGATAGATGGACTTAGTATTGAAAAGAATTATACAACCATCAGTCCACAAAAGATCCAGAGCCGCTTGAAGTTCTAAACTCCACGAATGATGATGATGATTTCCCCATTCTCAAAGAAGAGGTGGAGTCAGCAATAAGTGCACTGAACAATAGGAAGGCAGGTGAAGTAGACAATATCCCAGATGAACTTATCAAGAATGGGGGGGGGGGGCAGTGATAGAGCTACTAACAAAAATCGCAAAAAGATCTGGCAGATAGATGAATGGCCAATACAATGGACCCAGTCACTGAATATAACACTTCCCAAAAAGACAATCTTCAGCTGTGCCACAATTACAGAACTATCAGTTTGATCAGCCATGCTAGTAAGGTGATGCTGAAGATCATATTGAACAGACTGAACCCACAAGCAGAAGAAATAATCGCTGAATAACAGGCAGGGTTCTGGAGTGAAAGAAGCACAACAGAACAAACATTTAATCTCAGGGTTCTGTGTGAAAAGTACTCGCACCATTCACAAGACATCTATCATGTGTTAATAAATTTCAAAAAGGCCTTTGACAGTGTGGCATGAGGCATTGTGGGCCACAATGAAGAAGTACAACATGGATCAAAAGGTGACCAATACCATTAAGCAGCTGTACGCCACGGCTACCAGTGTAGTAATTGCTCACGGTTCTGTGGGGGACTGGTTCTAGACAACAGTTGGAGTACGTCAAGGCTATCTCCTGTCACCCACGCTTTTCAACATCGACTTAGAGCACATCATGAGCGAAGCCCTGGAAAACCAATGTGGCACTGTCAGCATTTGGAGGCGTAATATCACAAACCTCCGCTTTACAGACGACATTGATTGGCTGGAAGACAGTAAGACGAGCTTGCCACCTTAGTGAAGAACCTGTATGAAACATCGTCCAGATTTGACATGGGGATCAGCGCTGAGAAGTCAAAGCTGATGACAAATAGTGGCAGACAAATCTCAGCCAAGATTAAAGTTCGAGGACAGGAACTGGAAACAGTGATCCAGTTTAAATGTTCCATAATCACCGAAGAAGGACCAAGAGGAGAAATTGTGTCCTAAGCAGGACAAACAGCGGCATCTATGTCAAAGCTAAGACCCATCTGGAGGGACAAGAATATCTGTCTGAAAACTACAATCAGAATATGGATAGCAATACTCATCTCAATCATTTTGTATTCATGTGAGGCCTGGACCCTGACTGCAGAATTACAACGAAGAATCCAGACTCTTGAAATAAGATGCCACAGAACCATCCGTCGCATCTCTTACATGGATCACATCACAAATGAAGAAGTGCGTAACACCACTAGGCACAAAGTATACCAATATGAAGACCTTCTCACCACTGTCAGAAAGAGAATGCTGAAATGGTATAACCATGTCACTAGAGCCAACAGTCAATCCACAACAGTACTGCAGGACAGCGTCCATGGTGGCAGAAGGTGAGATAGACGGAGAAAAAAAGTGGACTGATAGCATCACAGAATGGACCATGAAAAGATTTGCGGAGACAAAGGCATTAACACATGATCGAGACAAGTGCAGGGAACAGGTCAGATGTTCAGCAGCATAGTGCCTCGACGACCACACTAGGTCAAGAGACTGATGATGATGATGACGACCACAACTGGCAAATACATAGAAATGCTCGCTAGTTCCCATTTATGACATTCAGTATGCAAGGTTACAGAACTGCCACCATATTCTATATCTTCTTGACTCACTCACATAAATCAGAAAGATGAAATGTCAACTACATGCTATTTCAGACACTACATATTTATCATTCTGTAACGATATAAAATATCTACATATCGTTTAATTTGAAGCGTATCATTTTTGACAGCGCGACGAAACACTAGCCTTATTTTATGCTTCATTTAACTGCGGTGCACAACTCTCTAATCAGCGGATATCCGTTTCCTCTTTACTAATTGATTTGGTGGATGCGTAATCATGGCATTGTTGAACTGTTCCATATTTTCATTTCTTCATACGCACAGGATCTTCATGGTTTGCCTATATTTGCCATTATGTCGACCGCCAATCGCATTTAAAAACCTCCTTAAATACTTTTTTTTCTAAAGTACATCTAACTTGGCTGTAGAATCAAGATTCAAACTGACTGATCCACAGTAGTTTCACACAAAACAATGCTAACAAATATCTTACACCAATGCAATCAATGTCATTAAAACCACAACTGAACTGAAAAATATATTTAAACTCTTTACCTACCATGGCCTGGTTGACAAAGCGTATACTCCATTGTAGAAGAACAGGAAGCACGAGGACGATACATATATGTACATGTCAAACACACAGCCTCTGACTGTTACTGGGCACTTTTCGTTTAGAATTCACGATAAGTGACAAAAATATCATCCGACAGATCCAAAGGAACGACATTCTTATAAACTATACAATTTCTCCTTTGTATTACTTATCAATCTTAATGTTCATAGAAATAACGATTTTCTTCTCTTGAACCACACGTTTTGCTTTGGTTTCTCAGACACTTGCGGAAACATTTCCTGCAGGTGACAGCAGTTCTCATGGCTCCAAACAAAATCAGTATACTGTTTACGAAGAAATATGATGCATATTTTACGATATATATATTATCCATAAACTGAATTCTAAGATAATTAATAACTGCGTTACATTTAATATATATATATATATATATATATATATATATATATATATATATATATATATATATATATATATATATATATATATATATATATATATATATATATATATATATATATATATATATATATATAATGTAACGCAGTTATTAATTATCTTAGAATTCAGTTTATGGATAATATATATATCGTAAAATATGCATCATATTTCTTATCTTAGAATTCAGACTTGTATTAAGACGGAATGACTGATAAAACTGAAAGTTATCAATTCAGGCGGATTAATAATTACAGAACTTTATGCGATGATTTGAAAATGCCAAGCAGGTGAAATGTAGAAAAAATGGAATAACATCGACGACAGTATACATTAATACGTGGTTCAAATGTTTCATCGCCATTGACGGTCCTGACCGCAACTGCACTATTTATATCGAACGTTTGATAGACATCAGGTTGTAGGTATGCCTCCATTGTAGCTTTAGGTCATAGGACTGAATTGACTGGAAGAAAACCCATATGGCAGCCTACATTACATTGCGTCGTTTTTGAGGCATACGTAAGGGCCCATGTGTATGCAAAATGTAACACTCGCTGTACCGTGTTAAGTTAGTATACAATACAATACTTACTATGTAATCGCTCAGTACTATCTCAATGCAGTTTTCTATTGTGCTTAAATTGCACTTACGGACTTTTTTAAATTTCTTTCCCGTAAAGCAGGTTCTACCTGAATATTCGAATTACGTGTGTGTGTGTGTGTGTGTGTGTGTGTGTGTGTGTGTGTGTGTGTGTGTGTTTAATGTAGCATTTTCCACTTATTACATTATATACATTATATTTGTTTACACCACATCCTCCTATATTAGGAAGACTGCTCGCATTACACCTAAGCCGTACTGTTACTGATTTGAGTGTCAGACGTGAGTTTGCTAAATTACGGCATAGACTTGGATGTGGTATTCCCCACTATTTACTCTGTCTTACTAAATGTTTAAAACTGGTGAGCTATTAACACTGTCATACTCACACTAGATAGTGAAGCCACGCCCCCTGCAAAAAAATTGTATGACTAATCATATATTTAGATCAGTAATGTCATCTTGACAATCATCTATATTAGTAATTCAGGAAAATGAAATATATTAGCATAAACTATATAATATTATGTTTAATGAAAATTTTATTTTGAGGTTTGTGGTTTTACACCTGCATTATTTAGACATCATTTTGAATTCATATCGTTGATTTATATGGTATTGTCTTTAACAAGATAAATTATGATGAATCGTAAATTATCTTTAACAATTTAAATTTTAAAATGTAATTTTGAAGTTACAAATCATTACCAACTTTCATACATGTAGCATGAGCATCAAATAATGGAAGAATATTAAACAACTTTTCATCATTCCTAGACGTTTTAGAACGTTTTACAAATAGATCATGGATATGTGAGAAAGCTTGTCATCGGCTTCCCATAGATATTTTGTTTTCCTTGTGGTCTTTCCGGGTTTTTCCTTTACCAAATATTCTGGCCATTGTGTTGTTTTATCAGTCAACCATAAGAATGTCATAGTTTTATCACAGTCAATGATATAAATAGCACGGTTGTATCAGTCAGCCATATAAATGGCAGCTTTATCGAAGGCAACCATAGAATCATATCTTCTAGTGGTTAATAGCAATGTTGAAAGTTGTCTGACACAAAGGCTGACTCTGTAGATTGGTGTACGTGGTCTTGTAATAACACCTTAAGACCATTTATCGATACTAATATATATTTTCTCAAATACGTTTGGGCGAAAGAAGTAAACAAATGTTAGGTCAATCTTTAAATTGAATAGTTTAAAAAAATAAGTTTTGATGACGGAAAAGATTTAAACAACAGGAACGTTAAATATTTTTTTTGTGCAAGATACCATTGATTATTTTTTAAGTTGCTCAGACAAAACAAAATCTTCAGTAGAAAATGTTTAACAGACCGTGCATGCTAGTGTAAAAGTATAGTACACAAAATGTAACCAGATCAATAACACTAATACAGATCAGTAGACATGACTCCAGTGGAAACAAGCAACGAAGAGAGCAGACCAAACGTATGAATGTAATGTTGGAAAAATGTATAGAGGTAATTTCGCAGCATATTTTGTCGAGATCAGCATGACACGTAACCATTAAGATTGACGAATGGGCGAGGCATCTTGTAATAAATAATCTCATATGTTTTGAAGCATTAACTCAATTTTAATTAGAGTCCCTTCGATAATTGTCAGCGACATGGAAAAGGACAATGTCAACGCAATGTTAAATGCGGAAAATGAAAATAGCTAAGACAAGCTAGATCAAAATTTAGGAATTATTGGGTCATTTGAAACAGATATCATAAATTATATTTTCCAGAATATTTTTTAATAAAAACGGTCTAGAGAAAATTATTCTGGCTTCAATGGGAGTGTTAAATGTTTTGGTGGTTAGAGAAAGCAATTCTGATTGGCTAAGTTAAACAAAGGGATATGTTGCCCATGCGAAAGTGAAGGTTTTAAAGTAGTCTCCCTCGCGAAATCAGTCAGTCCCAGTTTTTTTCCGCCCAAAAGAGGAAGCTGGGTGTGATATCAGTAGAAATATCATTCCCGTTGAAAACAAAATCATGAAACGGACAATGATATCTGGAAATCTGAGAGACCCGGAACAAGAGAAGAGACAGAGTAAATTATCTAATGATAATAAAGCGAGGACTCGGAAAGGCAAAAACATAATGTCTCAGTTTCATGTAATAAGTTTACTGGTTGTCAGGTTACTCGCGGGTTATAAGCGTTGTTCGTATAGTATTTACAATCCCCACCTGTCAAAGGGTAAGTGTTAAGTCCAACTTGTCAAGGGGTATTATATAACATATAATAATAATAACTATAACCCACTCCCTTTTGAAACCCGTAATCTAAGAGATGACCGCCCTCGATATAATTGCCCGGTTCGAGTATAAGAATAGATATGGTAAACTGAGCAGTTATATTGAACAAACAACTACAAGCCCCCGTAAAGATAAATAAACAATTTAATTAAATACATACACAATTATGAAACTTCCTTTCATTAGGAATACACGCAGTTTAGACATACAACTTTCACCGAATTACAATAATATTTGAAATAGATTTAAACAAATTAGCCGTTCTATTACTGATAATTTTGAATCACCATAGGATCGAGTGGTACAATCGAAGTCAATGACTTGTTCGATTTAAGTCGCTTACGTCATGGTCAATATGACATGCTTGGTTTTAAGCAAGATAATCTCTGCATTTTCTCAATTCTGACACTTTTCGTGATAAAATGAAACTTTACAATGTCAGCAGCAGTCCCTCGGCTGCTGAATAAACACGGTTTAATTAGTACAACGGTCGGACTAGACTCCAAAAACTCCAAAGACCCCCCCCCCCTTTTGACATAGCGTGTCATCAT
Organism: Unio pictorum; assembly: GCA_030141615.1. Classification (NCBI taxonomy): domain Eukaryota; kingdom Metazoa; phylum Mollusca; class Bivalvia; order Unionida; family Unionidae; genus Unio; species Unio pictorum. Next base: position 1,984,607 of record JARLTB010000203.1, on the reverse strand, counting down.
AAATCTAACTAATGGCTAGCTGGCCACAAGTAATGGTTGATTAATAGATCGACTGAAATTTGCCACTTCACACTGATGTTTATAACTAGTTGTTGAATTGATTCGTACTTCATTTTTCCTTCAGTTCAGAAGTTATTGGTTTGTATCCATTTTGTCTCAAATGTTATTTCAATCCTGGATTATACGAATTGTTCAAATTACCTCGGTCAAATATAGAAGAGATCATGTTGTTGTAGAATTAAATGCATTACTTTGGCACGCATTAATTCATCTGTCTTAAAAGTATATGTATCCTCTATGCTGAGAATTAATTTACGATGTTTATGTCAATGAATCTCGAATTAGTAAGATAACGTAGTTAGGGCAAATAGTGGATAATTTCTGTAATTAAGTTGTGTATTATTTCAACTGAAAATCGAATGCGCAGTAATAGTTATCAAAGAGGTCTAATTAAGTAACGATTCCAAGTAGGAATGCGAGGATCAGCTAGAAAGAACAATAATTTATAGTAATATGGTTGTGAGTCTGTATTAGGTTTAAAATGACGAAAGCTTAGTTTTGTTGAATTGCGAGAGCTAATATCAGACGTAAAAAGAGTGAAAATATTGTGTAATCCCAAGAGAAGAAAAAACCTGACACGTATTTGGACTGAGTATTATATTATAATTTGTAGGAAAAATAGCCCCATACCTGTATTCCACAGTGAGAAAGAGCAGCCTGCAACTTAAACGATGATAACCCGATGAGAGAGAGAGAGAGAGAGAGAGAGAGAGAGAGAGAGAGAGAGAGAGAGAGAGAGAGAGAGAGACAGACAGACAGACAGACAGACAGACGTAAAAGAAATACCGCAAGGCCGTCCAATCACCAATAGTAATTTGCATCAGACCTGAATTAACCAGGTGATACTGAACATCATACTGTCAATTAGAGTTCAGATAATTATATGATTAACTTGTTTGTTATATATATATATATATATATATATATATATATATATATATATATATATTTATATATATATATATATATATATATAAATATATATATATATATATATATATATATATATATATATATATATATATATATATATATATATATATATATATATATATATATTGTAAAAGAAGACTAATTGAATTTCGCATAAATTGTCTATTTATTTCATTTTGCTTATGTAATTTATTAAATTGTTATATTTTTGCATACGTGAGCTCGTGTTGTTCTATTCCATATATCTGCTCAGATCTATGTAATTCCATCCATTTAATTCCATATCTTAGAGTATTGTTTATTCGATCGGGTCAATAACATCATTGTTGATCATCTCCTTAACGATAACTGGAAGATCACAAATCATCATCACCACCTTCCGACAATGAATGAATCTTATAAGTTATTTCACAATTGCCGAAATTTAAAATCTGATTTTAAAAATGTTTAGAATTTCACAATACAAAACAATTTTGAGAAAGGCTAAATTCCGAACTTACCAGAGGAAACATTTTCTGATAAGGTAAATAAATGTAAGTGCTCCATTCGTTACCAACTGGATGATTACACTGAGAGTATATAAATGGTATCTTTTACGAATAATAATCTCTGTATGACAAACAGGATGACATATACAAAGTTAAACATGTTTTAATAATAAAACATCTAAGCAGTATAGAGGATATGCTCGTACTAATAAAACGTCTTTGATGAATCATTTAACAGTTGGCTAACATGTGAAAATATTATATAATCAAATGAAATATGTTTCAACGACACAATTCCCCTCCAGTACGGCTTGAAAACGAGTACAAAAACAGCGAGCGTTAACATTTTGAGTTTTCAATGAATTTTTTTTTTTACATATGACGGATGTGGACCACACCGAATCAGGACAAGTGTTCGGAGGGGGGGGGGCGCATCCACAATTCCAAAAGAGCCTTGATGTTCCTCGAAAGGGCACCAAAACAAAATTATATGTGTCTATTTATTCAACGTGTGCATACTACACAATGAACGTGCGAAAGAATAAAACGATTTTGACATTTTAAGTGACAAGTGACTCTGTGTGTTTGTGTTTGTGCGTGCGTGCGTGCGTGTGTGTGTGTGTGTGTGTTTTATGCACCTAGCATCATTTGGCGCTAGAAATGATTCAATTTACATCACAGAAATCATGAGAAGAAATGACAGTGTTAAAGACGACAAAATAGTATATGGTCCTGTAGGCAAAATAGGGGGAAAACACATATATGTTGATGTAATAGGGATTCTAAAACTTCTCCAACTTTATACATAGAAAATATATCAACGTGACAACAGCATATGAACTTTGTACAGCTGCACCATTGACAAAGCATTTGCCTGTACAAACATTAACATCATCCACTCAGATTTCGTTTCCAAAGAATTACCAGAAAATTAACCAGAATCATTTGCTATTGGCAAGAGGGGTTGTTATATTTTATAGCAGATGAATACAGTGAAATGCGATACACGTTGTACAGTTTGCAGATATATTGATTTTGAAGATACATTCATATTTCAACTTTCATTTTAATATTTAGTAACAACTGAAATTAAAATTAAAACATAAATTATATAATCAATACTAGAGAAATGATCAATTGTAAAATGTTTCAAACGCATCAGATACAAATTGATAGATGAAATGACAGAATGAAGTGACAAAACATATTTCGAAATACCAGAGATAAAACGACTGTAAAATCAAAGATATCAAAACTCACATTTAACATATACTCAATTACAAACAAAAGTGTAAGCATATTTTCAAATCTGACAATAACGATTATATTACACGTCACATTGTGACTCGAGATTTAGCAGAAAAAGTCAAATAAATTAGTGCGAATGACAAAATAGTCTTGTGGGATTTTGTTCTTGATTTTAAAGCACTAAAGTGTAAACACAAAACACCGGGTAATGTCATTTTAGAAAATAAAACAGAAAACGTTCATTTGAAAGTAAAATACCTTTACCTAATACTGAAATATTTAAATCAGATATTAACAGCATTATTGCGAAATAATTCTATGTGACCTGTGGTCATTTAAGTATTCTCTGAAGTACCTCAAATCAATCGATAATGAGAGAGAAAAACATAACACTGTTCGTTAGGATCCTGGATAGCCTACGTGTGATGACGCTATGGCTATGAAAAACATGCTATCAAATATCGTAAATATCAGATACTATTTTCCGATGTGTGTGTGTGTGTGTCTGTGCGTGCGTGTGTGTGTGTGTGTGTGTGTGTGTGTGTGTGTGTGTGTAATGTCGCTAAGCACACAAAGAGATAAAGAGCATAAATGAATTATAAAATTTGTGTTATATAGATAAAATCAAACACCAAGAATATATTTGAATTATTTATTATTGCAATAACTGTTAAAAGTTCGAAGACTTTCAGTTTTGTAATCTTTGCTTAGACACAGTTTATTAGCAAATTTCTTTAATTAGACAATTTAGAAAGTTTGAAGAATGTACTAAACAGGATTGCACTAGTTGAAATATAATTAGACACTCCACTAGATACTTTTTTTTCAAATTCAACTTTGAATTATTTTTATCAGCATTTATTGCGAGTTGATAGGAAAAATAAATATGTGTATATATATATATATATATATATATATATATATATATATATATATATATATATATATATATATATATATATATATGTGTGTGTGTGTGTGTGTGTGTGTGTGTGTGTGTGTAAGATGTTAATATCTTGAATTATTTAACTCTTTTTCTTTTCAGACTCTTCTATTCATTTGTTTTACATTGTTTTCTTCTTTTGTTTTACAATGTTTTCTTCGTTTCTTCTAGAGTATTTTCTTTGTTTCACAATGATTCCTTCGTTTGTTCTACAGTGTCTCCAGCATTTTTTGTACAATGTTTTCTTTCTTTGTTCTATAGTATTTCCTTCGTTTCTTATACAATGTTTCCTTCGTTTGTTTTAAAATGTTTTACACTGGTAAAGGTATTTAATGGTTCATCAGTGAATACATTTTATTTGTTGCTATGAGACAAATCAACTGATTAATGAAATGATCTATTGGAAGTTCATATGCACTAATCTCATCATGTTTTGTAATATCTAGCCAGCTGCCGTAGATGTAAATAAATGCAACAGATAGAATTGCCAGCCTCGTTTCTGATTTAATGTTTTGCCATTATGTATCGACAATTCAAAATTGCTGTGTTTTTAATTAAAGATAAATTGTCGACATTGGGGTATATCTCTCTTGCATTCATGTTTATGTTCTATATATTCCTCACCACTTTTTTTCTTCTTCTCTTGATGGTATTCTTAATTTGCATCTCTTCGTATTCTCATGTATTCATCGTGACATGTTTCACTTCTTGGCCTACGAGAGCGTCTTGAAATCCATTATTTTTTTATAACGCAGATAGGTTTCAAATTATGTTTAACTATTCAAAGTGAAACTATAAGATTGGTATGCATTGTACTGACTACATGATTACACACTACCTTCCCGATAACTTGAAATTATTTAACAGATAACGGGCAACAAAGGAACAATCATTCTGAGTTAGTACTTACACTTTTCCTTATGAAATTATGCATGATGAATAAGATAAACATGAAAATGAAACATGTCTGATAGATCGATCAGTTGAAATGTGTTCTAGAGGGGCACATTTAGTTGAAAAGGTTTACTTCATGACGTCAACAGATCCTCAGTTAAATTATGTAAATAACTTGCTGGGAAGATATTTAGATTCATTGAATTAATATGATGAATTTATGATAAGACGATTTTCTGATACAGTTTGATGACATTGAAAACTACATAAAAATGATGTTGCTGCAAAAATATGTATTCATAGGAAAATTTACATTAATAATATTGTAGTATATTTGTGATGATTTTGTTCAACCTATGTGTTTTTATTCGCATTCAGTCTTTCATAGTTGAACTGCAAATTAAAGGAGTGTTGCATTTTTACACTTTCTTTTGTTGTATGAAAATTATGTGTTCACTTTGATTTGGTCTAGCCAAAATATTTAAATTCTCATTTAATTGTTTTGTTGTATATACATATGTTACAATGTTATATGGCATCGTTTCTTGTCTACACATACGTCATAGTTTATTGTATACATAAATGTCATCGCTTACTGTGTACATGTGCGTCATTGTTATATAAATAGAAAGAGTAAACATATGTCAACTGTTCAATGAACCCCGAAATTCATCTAGAGAAAAGATTTTGTCACCTTTGCCGTGTTTCGATCTACAGACCTTTACTCCTACATCGAGCTGACAAATATAAGCTGTATAACATATATTTACCCGTTAAATTCCACCGGACTACAAGCCATTTATCGTTAGATATACATCAACTGAAATACGGATATATAGAAACCGCAATTTCTGATCAGTTGTATTGTGCCATATTTATTTACGTTAATAATATAACCGTATCATTTCTAGCCTGAATTTTAAGGTAGTATTTGTCATGTTAGCCATGTGGCGTATTATCCATTGTCACGTTGTGTAATTGATGTATTCTGATGTGTCATGCTGTTGACTGCGTGGAGGTATTTCTTGTCTGTGATCATGACGTAGTATTAAAAAAAAAAACATCGTACATGATCAAGTTAAATCAGTCTCGCTGTTTTTTAGAATGTCTATATGTATTACATTTAATATATCGTTTATTGCGTCATAATTATTCAGACATGCGTAAACAATAAATGGTTTTGCTGTTGTTTTTAGTTTTAGTTTTCTTTCAATATTGCTTACAGGTCAGTACTGTTTTGCAAAGCGTACTCTTTAAAAATAAAGGTATTTGATATTGCTTAAGTCTCTTCTGACTCACGAGATAACACATATACTGTTCTGTGTGTGTGGTGATGGGTGCGTGCATGTTTATATACAAAATAAAAAAAATTGTACATTACCCCGAAAATCTTTATTCGCGTAATAGTTTGACTTTGAATTTTTTTAATTTTTTTTATATTTTCTTCAAATGTAATATTTAATTACACAAAATATACAGCTGTTACTTTTATTCTTGACTACAATTCAAAGTTATAGAAGTCTTTGGCACACATACATTTACAATAATTAACTCATCTGAATCAATCTTAATCGTGTTTATAGCGAGGAATCAGTGAGTGTATTTTGACCACATTTACAGACAGCAAGAAAATCAGTCACTGTGGTTTACACATGACGTAACTCTTACAGTCATTTTGAATGTCAATCCTAACCCAACCTTGCTGTGCCAGTGGTGTTTTTTTAATGACAGTTTTCATACACGAGTTATCATCTAACAAAGATCTGATTGAAATCCTTTTCAAGCAGCCTACGCACGCGCTTTTTGTAATTAATGTATTAACTATTAAACGGAAATGCGTCTTGTGTATAACAATTCTTTTTCTTTTCAATTCATTATTTGAAAACGTATCCCAGTTTAATGGCAATATTGTCTATTTACAAGATGAGCATTTCACCTGTATCACCCGCTCTGCAAATTAAATTTGGAAATGGTCTCTTCATATTTAACTTTTCAAATAAATATAGTCATTACATATAGTCAAAGAGGATGAAGTTACATTTTATTAAAATGAATCTTTTTTACACAGGTTTACACATAAGTTAAAATAATTTTAGTCCCTGTAAATGCGTTTATATATATATATATATATATATATATATATATATATATATATATATATATATATATATATATATATATATATATATATATATGTATGTATATATATATATATATATATATATATATATATATATATATATGTGTGTGTGTGTGTGTGTGTGTGTGTGTGTGTGTGTAAGAATGATGATGATGGTATGATGATCAGGGGTAGGAGATGGAAGAGAGATGAGGCAATAGCGGTATCATCCACGATACAATACTCGTACAAACAGACAGACAGACAGACACCCCCTCACACCCACACCCACACCCACATACATACATACATACATACATACATACATACATACATACATACATACATACATACATACATACACACACACACAGATACATACATACATACATACATACATACATACATACATACATACATACATACATACATACATACATACATACATACATTCATACATACATACATACATACATACATACATACATACATACATACATACATACATACATACATACATACATACATACATACATACATACATACATACATACATACATACATACATACATACATACATACATACTGAGAACATACAAGGTTTTTAAGATAATAAGTTTATTATAAAAGAAAAAAAATAAGATTTGGTAAAATAATATATTTCAGTCACTTCCTTGCCGTATAATATCCATGAAATTTGCTTTCTTTACAATTCATGATGATAACTGGTTTCGTTTTGTTGGGTTTAACGGCATTTTCAGCCAAGGACAAGATAGACATGGCGGCTAGGATACATTTGGTGGAGGAAGATACCAGGAATATTATATACCTACGAGAAACTACTTGTATAATTTGTCACATATCCACGTTAGTAGAGACGACACTCGAACTCAAGCTGACAGAGGTGAGATGTTTGCGTATGACATAAAGAATAACATTGTTAACAATAAATGAAAACTCTCCAAATGTTGTTATTTTTTTTCTTATGATTATGACATTAATGATAGACGCACGAGACAAAAGCAATAAAAGTAAGAATAAAATACATTGCAAATGTATACAATCATACAAACATGTAATTAATTTTTTCCCAGTTGTTAATCTTGTTTATAAAGTTTGATTTTTCGAAGTTTAAGCGATATAACATTTTCTTTTAAAAATTAAAACTTTTCAATTAATCCGCAAAAAGCAAATTATAAAGAGACAAGTATAAAAAATAATAAAGAAACAAGCTGAAATCACACTTTTCGTCATTCAGCCTGCCATTTCGGAAACTGATTTTGTTAAAGATATTTTCACTGTTATTGAGAGGATGAACGTAATGATTTCTTTACATTGAGAAAAAAAAAGACAATACATAATGTTTTTCAAATATTTTTTTGACTAGAAATAAATATTTCTCTTCTTGATTACATATCCTTGGGGAGAAATATTTCAATTTGAGATGGAGTGTTTGAATTCTTTCTTAATTTTTTTTGCAAACTGACTGTGTGGGAGTGATGAATAAATCTGATGAATATATTTATGACTGCAGGTACAAACCGTTAGTGGTGTACCTGTTTTGCTTTATTGTTCCCTCGATATATCATGCCTTAGACAACTATGTGGTAACTGATAAGTGAATTCGTCGTCTAGACTTGTGCAATCAAAACACATATGCCCCGACAGCAAGCAGCCCTAATTGTATAAATCCAAACAATGAAACAAGTGAAAAATTAAAATGGCACAAACTTTAAACAGATCATATAATATTCAAATTAATGTGATCTGCGAATGTAATATATATATATATATATATATATATATATATATATATATATATATATATATATATATATATATATAACGGTCAAGCGGTTATTAAGTAATTATATGAAAACACGTCAAAAACTATTTAAATAGCACAAAATATAAATAAATCATCTAATAGTTAATGTGGCCTGCGAAATATTATTTATATTGGTCAAGCTGTTATTGAATAATTTTATTCATTTTTAAAAAAAAATACAAAATAGTCATTCCAGAGAAACAAAATAACAAAACAAACAATACAAACTAAAAAATGTCAAAAACAAATGTCTGAGTCAATCAGTGTACATTACCATGCTTAATTAATTAATTTGCATATGCCAATAACTCATGTTGATGAGCCTTGCCTGTAATTTGCACTATTATAAGTAAAGAAAATTAGAAAACGGATTATTAAGACGAAATGGGTTAAAAATTAGAATTATGAATTAGAAAATACTACTACTACTACTATTACTACTACTACTACTTATAATAACGAAGACGACGACAACAACAAATTTAAGTGCAGGACTGTTTTATAGCAAACCTTAAAGTGAATGAGTTCTTTATGTCAAAACTGAAAGAACCAAATCCTTTACAAATCCTTTTTTGTTAAGCACTGATGCTTCCCATCATAACGAATGATACAGGAGAAGTACTAAATTTGACGAAGCTTATTGCAATGAACGTAAATATAAATTTTTCACCCATGTACATGCTATTATAATAATCATGAGTTCTTAGTCTCTCTCTCTCTCTCTCTCTCTCTCTCTCTCTCTCTCTCTCTCTCTCTCTCTCTCTCTCTCTCTCTCTCTCTCTCTCTCTCTACATATTTACACGTATTATCAGAGAGAAAACACGCCCTAAAAGAAGATCGGTTACGCAGCACATTCAAGTGTGATAAGAAAAATAAGACCATGATACAAGGCGGCAAAATGATCGAACATACGTCATAAAAGTATAAAGACTGATGAACTGAAATAACAAATGACTGTCACTATAGTATAGTTCGTTCTGCAGCTCGGTGGTTTTTCAAATCAGCGCCTGTAAATGTACATACAATTACTTAATTCATTTCGCGCACAAACTATTTAGACACTATTTGAATGTTAACACTTGCCACTCATTACACGCTGAAATGGTGGTCTGTTTAAGTCAAATAATTCAATGGCACCATAAGTTTTGAAACAGTCGATTTTTTTTTATTAAGGAGTGATTAGTTTTCATTTCGGCAATATTCGGCCATAAATGTTAGCTGTCTTCCTTTGATTTCTTTGCAGAATCAAATATTGACTCTTCCATAACTCACGACGAACATGGCGGATTATATGTTCGGGTGTTACCTGACATGTCGTTTTCAGCATGTATAGAATAAATGGTATTGCTCTTTATGTCAATATAAACTATGTTCAAATCATTCACGCACAACACGGTATTTTTATACATACATTGCGAGATGCTGGCTTGACAATTCAGTGAGAAACAGAAGTGAATATTATTATGTATGATGTGTGTAACGAACTATAAAAAAACTCACATAAACACGGCTGAAAATAAGTCTTTTGAAAACGAGCTAATTCAGAACGAAAAAGAAATTACAGGTAAGTTGAATCCAATTTGATAGCAGGTGGAAACAGAAAATGTGACCAAATATTTGCCTTTGTATAAAAAAAATACATTTTTAGTTTGAAGACATTTCCGTTCAACGATGCGGAAGTCTGAAATGAACTTTTTTGGCAATTGTGAGGTTGATGAATAAGAAGTCAGTTTGAATCCAGATTCATAAATACACTTATTGATTTTGTTCGGAATCCATCGACAACGACACTGCTATTGAAGAAAAGCCAAGTCTTGAATAAGACATATCATCTTCTTATGATACAAGGATTAAATAGATTGCCGAACAATTAATGTTTATTTACTGTGATATGTAAAAACATGAATATGGTTTTAGTTATCATGAAAAATCAATTGATACTCCTTTTAATATAAATGCAGAATCGTCTAGTGCATTTTTCATTACAACAATTCTTCATCTTCTTCTGGTGAAGTGTGTCCCGCGTATCTTTCATCATCCACACGGCAGTTCGGATTAGACATTCCCTCTTCCCCCTCCGACTTCTCGATCAAACTTTCACTGGACTCCCCGCTCAAATTCTTTTCTGTGGGAGCAAGAAAATCAGAGAGAGGCTTAGTGACTTTGGGGATTTGGGAAGGGGAACATGTAACCCCTATTACAATTCCATCCGCATGTGAGCTGAATTTGATCCTGATACTATCCTGATTAATCTCGTTTTCCTTGCCTTCCATTGGATCTCCACAGACCTTTGATCCAGACTCATTTTGGCGATGACAGTCTCCTGTGTCCTTTAACTTGGACTCATCCAGATGATGATCTAAATTTACATTTGAACTGGATTCACTTTGTGGGTGATCTCCCTTGACCGTTGAGTCGGACTCGTTTTGATACGTATCTATGTCAGCTGTTGATGCTGACTCGTTCAGATGATGAGCTCCGTTTTCTTTTGACCTCGACTCAATCTGTTGATGATTTACACCCAGATCCTCTTCTGTGAGCACGTGACTGTCAGTATAAATAACCTTTGTTCGAGGAATTCTTGTCAATGTATAGTCCTCCACTTTGACACTGACGTGAGGCGTCTCTTTTAACTGAAACGATTGCACGTGCTTTCTTTTGTAAATTTCTCTACAACATATGCAACTACAGGCTACAAGCAGAACGAAAAATAAAACTGCAGCAATTGAAATAATTACTATATCAAGCCTTTCCAAAGTTGTTACTGACCTATCCGGCGTGTCACTTGTTGGTTCCAATCTTTGAATAAATTGACTTCTGTATATAACCGGTACGGAATCAGCAAGTATTTGGACTTGAAATGAATTGTTACTTATCGTATAATTCAGCACTTCAAAAGCATCAATCCTTGTTATTTGTTTTAAAGTGAAATACACTCTCAAAGGGGGACAGTTGATGTCTTCTGGTTGTACGGTGTTATCTGGCAGATTTAGAGTGTCACATATAAAAGAGATAATGGACTCCCAGAACTGTACCTGCAATTTTGAATCATCCATCATTACCTCACAGTCCCCCTGGAATGTGATTGCAAATCGAAGGTCGTATGTTAGTAGTTTAAAAAGAGAATCAGTTGATGTACTTTCCAACTCAACCGAAGTAGTCTTCCACGTGCCAATGCTTGCACATGGTTGATTTACTGTTTCTTCATGCGTGAGATGAGGAAGCCTATCTACCCGCTGTACTGAGGAGGCTGTTCGGTCAGTTGCCCTTTCGTCTGCCGGAATTAGACTTGATTGCGATATTATCCCAGCAGTGGTCAAGGCGAATTCTGCATTTGTCCGACTATGATCTGCTAGTGATGAGGTCAACGCTGTCCCAGCAGATGTTGGCATGTCTTTACTTTTGGGTGTAGTTAAGCGAGTTTGATTTGTATAAGTATGACTCCTGTCTAATGGAATAGACGACCGTGAAGACGAATCCTTACGTCCAGATATACTTGTTGATGAATCTGTAATAGTTTCATTAGACTGTCTACTTTGAGTTTGAGTTGAAGGTCTTGATATTCCATTTATCAAATGCTGACTGTCATTTCTTTCTTCTGTTGGAGGTAAATTTACAGCTGTTGTTGATGTGTACTTGTTTACTGCAGACACGGTTGGAGATGGTTGCAGTGACGTGTATGGTGAAAACAGTTTGGTTGGCCTAGTATCTACATTTACTGAAGAGGCAAGTGCCATATCATGTGCATTGTTGCTAATAGATGTGCTTCGCGTTTGTGCTTGCGATGTCGAAATTACAGTATTTGCATCTAAACCTAAGTAGGTTCCAACCTTCTGTACAAGAGAAGAATGTAATTGTGGATTCGTTTTGGCTTCTGTGATCACTTCCGTTGAAATACTTGATACACCCATGTCTCCATGCGAATCCTGCCCTCCGGCCAACATAGGATTTAGCTGACTGCGATAAGAATTTCTCGTTACTGCGATGTTGTCTACGGCTAAATCATAAGGCAGTGTAGTTGTAGCAAAACTAGAATAAGAAGATGAAGACGATGATGATATTGATGATGAGTTTTCTGTCGGAACAAATGAGGTAGTTGTGAACGAACTAGCAAACACACTTATTATTGATGGGCAAATAATTCTTTCTCTTTTAAATTCATTTGTTTCAGTAATCTCCGAAGCTTTGGAAGTTTGAGACTGTGTTTCATATGAGCCTGTTGCCAAATTATACATGTCAACTGAAGATTCGGTGTTCGTATTCGCTGGCCCTGTTCCCGGTGGAAAGCGTAAAGTAGCTTTGACCATTTCACTTTCCTGACCAACTGAATAAGATGCAAAACTTTCAATTCCGGTCATGGTAGACATTATCCCAAAAGAAGTGCTTCTGTCTTGAAACTCTGCTACAGATCCATGTGTAATGGAAGAATTCACAGCCGTCGTGTTAGATTGATTATCTGTTGATGTCTTTACGTAAACTGTTCGGCCAGTGTCTGTGTAGACATTGTCAATCATATCTGATGAACTCTGCATGACAATTGACGTCAAAAATGGAGACGAAGGGGCATACAGATGTGTCGTCTTTGTACTTTTGTCCACGGATGGTAGTGTCGATAAAAATGTGCTGCTATGCAAGGGCAACAATTCATGTGAAGTAGAAATAATTGGTTTGTATGTTGTGTTTCTTGTCCAAGTCACATTTTTACCGCCCAACAAATCTAACTCATTGCTTGTTCCAGATGATACGTGTGTCGATGAAACGGGTATTACTGATTCTGTGACAGTCTGCGCAGCTGATTGGTCTGATTCTGCGAGCGTTGTTCTAAATAAAAGCGCTATATAGAAAGAAGAGAACAAAACTTTTAACAGAAAGAAAAAAGGAGACAAATAGAATTTGTAACAAACTTAAATATTCCTATAAAGTTATACAAATAATTTATATATATATATATATATATATATATATATATATATATATATATATATATATATATATATATATATATATATATATATATATATATATATATATATATATATATATATATAAACCTATTAATATTCTTCAGTACATAAAGTGCATACACCGAGAATCTGGATCGTAACATTTAATACGACTACATTCTTTTCTTCCAGATGAGATTTGTTCTCAGGCAAAAGCAATTAAAATGAATTTCCAAAAAAACTCTAATTCTAACACTCCCTAGATCTATACTGCTGTAAAATGTATCAATCAAATAAGACTATATGAATTACATTTAGATGTACACTGAAGTAAAATGCACCAATCCCGTAAGACTATATGGACTACATCTACCGAAGTTGCTTTGCTTTGAGCAAAGCTATCAGCAATAATATTAAGTTTTAATACATCATACAAATGACAAAGAACTGCAATGTTTTGAAGACAGCAGTTGTCAGAGAGGGCAATGTAAATATTGCATGAGTTTAACATGAATGCAACAAGAAATGATGCCTTTGAATTTACAAGTCCGGATGGGGTAAACCTTTTCTCAAAACAAGTTGTTTCGGAGAATAATGTTCAACACTTTAAAAAAATGTTACTTTCTTTATCTGAAGCATTAGAAAAGAAACACTGCAATCTTTAAAGAAAATATTCAGATTTAAAGAATAACTTAAATGATCCCAGCAATGAAATGCGCCTGCAGACCCGGGTCTTTGTTATTTGTTCTACAGATTACTTTGAACAAACTGCACAGACCATATGTGACTGCGCATTAATTTTCATTCACTTAAAACAATGTAGTAGGTCATTTCTGTTCGATATTAGAATGAAAGTATCTTAAAATTTTAATTTATTGTAGTGGTAAGCTTTATAATTGAAAAAAATTGCTAAAGAGAGCATTGGATTCTTTTATTACAAACTGTACTTACTGAAAAAAAGCAATTGCTGATAGGTGGCGCTCAGCCAAAAAATGTCAATCAATACTTTGATAACCTTAGGCAAATTATATTAGTTTAAGAGTTCAAGAACTGCGTCTATAGTGACATTAAGACCTACCTTGATGAGCATACAGCTTACATATATTCTTGATCTCACAAAGTTTATTTTATCAGCTAGTCTTCCACTTAGCAATCTTCTAGTAAAACACTATTTCAGTCTAACGTGAGCACTTCTAAATTTCAAAATAGCACAACCTTATGTAATCACGTTTCTGATAAGACGGATAAAAAATATTAATATCTTATAGTGTGCACATACGGTAAGAGGAAAGGGAACTTTATTTCTGATTGATAGAAATTGAAAAATAAGCAACAGAATCAAGACAGACCTATTCCAAATTATATTATTTCAAAGAGATCACAGTCACAATCACGTTCATGCAGTGAAAGCAAAACATGTATTGGGTCAAACAAAACCCCAGTATGATTTGTAAAGTTGTCATCAGACTTTGTATCAGGACCAATGACAGTCGGAACAATGATATATTTACCAATCAAGGGCATTAATTTATTAATAGGCAATGACCTAGACGGAAATAAGCTTGTGGTTAATCCACTTGTAACTAAGAAGCCTTGCTTGGATAAAAGGTCGAACCTATTGAAAATGAAATCCCTGATTTACATCCAGCTTGTGCAGTTACTAGAAATAAGGACAAGAAAGCTTTTGATAATGATGTTGATAATGAAAATACTTCTATAACTGACACACTTATTGGTGAGG
Organism: Unio pictorum; assembly: GCA_030141615.1. Taxonomy (NCBI): domain Eukaryota; kingdom Metazoa; phylum Mollusca; class Bivalvia; order Unionida; family Unionidae; genus Unio; species Unio pictorum. The sequence continues at coordinate 1,969,410 of JARLTB010000203.1, read as the reverse complement.
TCACATTTGGCTCCTGGTTTTGATCAATCAAAAGGTATTGATCACAGTGATCCTCTTTTTACTAATCAATCTCTTTATTTTAATCAGGGTGACAAACGACACTCACAATCATAATATCTCTGTTTTGTTTCAAAGGAATATTAACGAAACTGAAGCAACAAAGGTACCTGTTTGTCATTTTGTGCGCGATGGGATCCCTATGTGAAAATGTAGACTACCTAAATTACACGCTAGTGACGAGTGGTCATTGAGATATCACAGTGTTATTCCTATACATAAATTTCTTAGACTAGCCCATGAAATTCATTTTCCTGATCATTTAGTGATATGTATAGCTGATCACAGGATCTTTAATCATTTGTCCAAAAATGAAACTCGATGTTTGGAAATATTGTAGATCTTGGCACATCTGAGATACTATCACTCTTGACTAACGGTAGGAAAATCCAATCAGAAGACACATAAGGCTCGTCTGCAACCTATATCTGCATTTGACGAACCATTTAGTAGAATCATGGTAGATTGTGTGGGTCCCTTATCTAAGACCAGCTCGTGCAATCAATGCTATTTTACCCTAATGTGTGTGTCCACAAGATTCCCAGAAGCAATTGCCTTTTGTTGTGAAAGCGGAGAGACTTTGGAAAGATTTCATAAAATGTTGAAACATATGATTCGGCCATACTGTATGACTAAGGGATACATATTTGAGAGTTAATTGATTCAAACGCGAGTTTTGTAGCACTTGTTTAAAAATTCTAGGACATATCATGGGACATGGACAAGTTACATATAGATGCTAAGTTCAAGTTTATCTCTAAATATTCTATGATATTAGTAGAAAGCATCTGATGCGCTTTTAGGTACAGCTGGACCATCATAAATTGTGCTTCTATATTTCCATATTTGCTGAACCCTGGCAAACATGTTGAGTCAGAAAATCAAACTTCATTGGTCTTAAAATGTCAGTAGGCTTTCGATAAGTTAATGGCCATACTTAAGAGTGCACCAGTTCTTTCAGATCAAACTTCAGTCAATTATTAGAATGTATGTTGATGCAAGTGAAGTTGTGGTTGGTCCAATAATGATTCAGAAAGACACAAATGGTATAGAGCATCAAGTGTGCTATTTTTCTATTAAAAATTAAATAAGAAATAATTCCACAATCCAGAAGGAATGTTCGGCTTTGATACTGGTTGTGCAAGATTTTAAAGTGTGTATATGTTCAGCTCCTTCTCCGATTATTGTATTCAATGATAACAATGTCCTTACATTCAGTGGCAAAACGAACAAGAAAAAAATAGAGATTATTAAGATAGTGTTTGGTGTTATGTATTCGTGCTGTAAGATATTGAAGAAGAATCATTAGTTGTGTTCAGTGTTTGATGGGGTGGTGGTGGCTGGAATTTATTTCTTCAAATTATTTATTAATTGAAAATACAAAGTGCTCATTTATAATATTCTTAGACAGATACATTATCTTGGAATTATAGTGAATTCAAACAAGGAGTGATTTGACTGCATTACTGTGATTCACCAAAACGACTGTTGGCACATCATATAAATTCAAGCCACTGGTACATTAGTATCTTAGGGATTGCACACCATTACATGCAGATCAACACCTTAAGCGTTTCAAATTCTTTTAAATACCGCTATTAAGATTATTCTGATATTTATTTAGTACTTGTGTTAGATAATTTTTAGGATTATGTTGGATTTAATTCGCAATACCGTATTATTTTTACATTTTCACTTTATGTTCTAGTTACATAAAAAAAATTAAAAGATTTGTTGCTTTTCGCTTTTTCTTTTACTTAGTTTAAGACTACAGAGTCCTAATAGTAGACTATATTCAATAAACGCGAAATTCTGTTATGCTTGAATACCATAATTACCTGCTATTACTAGACACCACAGTCGATCTTTTAGTGGCGGAAGCCTTAAGCGATCCATTGCCTTGTTCTTTTCCTGTAAACGACTGCTTCCTATCAACTTATACACAGGTCAGGATCTGCAAGAAACAGTACTAAAATTGTCGTTCGATACATTACATAATTGTTCTAGTATTGTTGCTCCAAAATATTGATACCCATAATAAACAGCTTAGGGACATATATATATATATATATATATATATATATATATATATATATATATATATATATATATATATATATATATATATATATATATATATATATATATATATATATATATGTGTGTGTGTGTGTGTGTGTGTGTGTGTGTGTGTGTGTGTGTTCGGTCACATTTTCTAAGTATATATAAAGTTGAAAGGTCATATATATCTTTTCCGTGACACTGGCCACGAAAGCGAAAGTAAACACTAATACTTAACTCAAACGCACAGCTTACTGATGACGTGTCACAGAAGTAGAGTTTACCTTTATTTACTGTGGAAGGATGAGCACCACGATTTGTTTGTGTCACAATGACTCATTATCATACATACTGTTTCTCAAAGATTACGCTGGAACCTCATCCGTTTGATGCAAAACAAACGTATGCTTCAACGAAATATATGACGATGATAGGTTAGGCTGTGTGTTTCGCAACGATGTCTATAACCTCCATTTCATTAAAAGGATAATATTTACCACTCACCCTTTTTGCTTACTCAATGCTCAGGAAGATAAATTTTATTTTAAAATCCACAACTGTCTTTCTGATAGTTGCTTAATCATGGATGTTCAAGAATTATTCTAAATTCCATGCAAAGATAGCAAGCATTTTGATTAAAACAAATCATAATTTCCAATGAATGCTAAATGATTAAATAAATACCAGACATTAAATATTAAACTATTCGTTTTATTGAGCTAATGCTTAGGTGAATATTTCATCATAATCTATTAGATGCTTAATAATTAATTTCATTTATAACTTTTTAAATTATTAATGAAAAAAAAAGTTGAATTAAGAGATTTCTCCCATCACATGCTACATAGCAGATAGCGTAAGTAGATATCTTCCATAGTCCAGGGTGAGGCTTATTTGATTTAGGACAGTGATCCAGGGCCGTAATTGGTGGAGGGGGCTATTCGCCTGAATTTGCATGTGCTTTAAAATTGCTGGAGCCTATATACGTCGTCCCCCCAATCAAGTTATGCCACCCACCCACCCCACCTTCCTGAATTTAGTTTTGCTCCCTCCCCTCCAAAGAAAGTGTTAATGTCGTCCCTGCAGTGATCCAACTAAAAAAAAATCGGTGAACAGGAGAAAAACTTTCCCGACTGCCATGTCAACATTCTGACAATAACCTAAATTGGCTCAAAAGAGAAAAGTAGGACATTGCGCTCCAATTTTAGTGGTTTTATGCTTTATCAATTAAAGAAACGTACTGGGTAGGGGGTACTTAACGTCATGAGTCTACTTTCAATGTGGGGTTTACTTCATCTTGTTAACAACGTTGTTTTCGAACCAACATAAATAAGTATCACAAAAGATCAATAGTTTGTGAAAAATAGACAAATAGTCATAGTGATCGCAAAATCTGACCATCGACATACAAATATTAAATTACTAGGAAAATGGTCTACTTTTGTGATTTGTGGGCAACCTTATACGTAAGCTTTGCGGGAGGGACATGCGGACGGCCATGTCATGATCTGGATCCTCACGCTATCAGTAGTTGAGGATAAGAACCAACCAATTATCCCAAAAGCATACAAGTCTGATATCAATGAAAAGGAAATATGCTGTATAATCAGTAACGTAACCTAATTCAGGCTATCGGCTTCAACGACAAACACGCCCTGTCGCAAAACACTACAACATTTAAAATCCAGTATCATTACAGATTAATTAGAATTCCTGTAGCTGAGTTAGAGTAGATGCTGAATCTGTATGTGCATCTTAAAAATGCCATATCTACTGACAGACACATGTAGCTTGATGCATAGATTAATACAAGACACAGATAAATAGGTTGATGATGTTGTTGTTGCATGATTTAATGCCATTTTTCAGCACACGCTAGGCCAGTATTAATGGTGCAGGAAGAACCCTGGAAAGAACCACCGACCCACAGATAAATAGGAAGACATGGACTTATTCACAGGTGGACGGCGTCTATGAATTTCACACGCAATGCACGCGCTCTCGCACACACACACAAACACACACACACCTCCCTGCCTGCTTGCCTGCCTACCTACCTACCTACCTACATTGAAACATACATACATACATACATACATACATACATACATACATACATACATACATACATACATACATACATACATACATACATACATACATACATACATACATACATACATGGACAGATGGATAGTTGGTTGGACATCAGCGACAAAAGTGAAAAATACATTTAGATAAAAGCTGGTACATCTCTCTCTCCTCTTTTCTTTTACTTATCATAGCTGTTTATGTAGGTAAATAAGATCGTGTTACATTCAGGTAACATATTGCTACATAACAACTAAATAAGTTCTCTCGGTTACATACGGGTAACATATTTCTACATATCAAGTAAAAAAGATTTATGTGTTACATACAGGTAACAAATTGCTACATAACAGTTAGTGATGATGCAAATTATGTCGATCTATGAAGAGCACATTGATTTCGGCAAGAGAAAAATTAATTAGATTTATGGGGGCTGGTACTTTTTAAATCGCTATACCGCAATGATTTATAATGTCTGGTAGTGAGAGGAAGTGATTCTTAACTAAGCCTTCGTTTATTTAGCCGTAAGACAAGACAATGAAGTACGGGTAACTTCGATTTGATATCGGAACTCTCAGAATTGAAATTTTCCAGAATCAGTTGTTTGGACCTAGTTATAAAAGGCGGGAGATATATTTAATCCTGATTGGTTACGCTAAATACAAAATGTTTCAGTGTTAAAAAATGACCATAAGAAATCCAATCAGTCTAAATGTTTCCTGCAAGAGTAAAATTATAAGACGTAGAGTATAAATTTAGAAGAAATCTCTCGTGAAACATTTATTAAAGGGACCCTATGTCTGTAAAGTCAACGGAAAAAATTCGGGGCTAGAAGCTAGTATCGCTTGAACGCCCAAGGTATTTGCGTCAATCTCATGTAATTCGTTGATACTAATATAATGATTTGATTGATTTATTTGTGCTTATATTTGCATGAATTTATTTGTTTCAATTTGTAGATCAATTTTTTTGATATGAGTATAGCTGTGTTGAGTTTATCTGAATTCGTACATTAGTCTCCTTTATAAAAGTTTGACGAATTGTTTGGATTTGTCGTTGTTTGTAAAGGAATTGGGTATTTTAAGATTTCGTGCATTACTTTTGTGGATATGAGTTACGAAGATCTATTTGAATTCAACGATCTTATATGATTTCATGTCTGCAAAAGACTTGAAAGTGTGTATTCGCTGAAAATAGTGTAGGTAAGCCATGTCATGAATGCATTCATCCATTTGCGCAATTGAGACGAGAACGGAACTGTTATGTCTCGTGTGATGTTAATGTGAGTCGCTGATTAAATAGCCATTAGGTAGCATTTTAATCTTATTAAATAGGGTTGTTTTTGGTCCGTCACGCTTGGCTTGACCAGATATCCGTTGCTATCTGTTTGAAGTCCGATAGTACGATATCTGACATAACGAGTGGAGAGTAATGATCTATTCCCAGTTAGATATCTGATAGAAGATTTAGGTTGCTTCTCTTTTAATTTTAAAAGGGGAATAGCTCCAATGACGTACCTACTTATCCAAGTATTTACGCAAACGTACTGACGTATCCGCTGACGTATCCATGTACATACTTATTCAAGTATCTAGCAACGTGTGTACGTATCCACCTACCCACGCAAAGTTTTAGGGCCGAAAGAGGCGAGACAGTAGGGAGGTTGGAGAAGAGAAAAGCGAAAGGTCTGAGAGAAAAAACCACAATGAAGTTAGGGATAAATAGGTTATGAAGTTGTACGAGTCAAAAACTTCGCTCGTTCAATGATGGGCCAATTCTATCATTTAAAACAGATTGGCTATTTATATAAATATATTTGTGTTTGATTTTTAAAAAAAAGAAGTGTATTTTTCCTACTATCATGTATTATCACAGTTATGTAATTGATTATTAAATTGTTGTTATACTCAGATCTCTTTTTATTCCACGTATAAGTTTCACCCTTGAGAGAAGGTACAATCCGCCAATTAATCCACCCAAACCAGGAAGGTTGCACTACACAGCTAAGTTCTCTCTGGTATATACAAGTAACAGCTTGCTACATAACAATTAAGATCCTTGTGTTACATACAGGTAATAGATTGCTATATTACAACTAAATAAGACCGCTGTGTTGTCGGTAACAGATTGCTACATAAAAACTAAATAAGACTGATGTATTAGATATATGTATATGCAATGTAAAGTTAAAGCTAATTAGGATAGCTAATTTTATTAATAACAATAGGCGAATTCACACATTGAAACACATTTAAAACGCACAAAATATGGGTTTAATGATCACTCTGGAAGGAAATAAGATAAATAAATATGCTAGTATCTATCCATGTGAGAGAGAAAGCATAATGACCATCAAGAAGGGGAAAGTTTACTTTGGTTGTATCATTCCGATTGCATAACCTTACTCGGCTAGTAAAATATTGAAGTTGCGCTTTCACTAGTTCCATTCTGTATGCCGTTTGAAAAGGCTTCTCCTAAAATTCACTGCACATCTAACTCATTAAATTCTCAGTACCAGTGCGCTATATATATATATATATATATATATATATATATATATATATATATATATATATATATATATATATATATATATATATATAAATGAAAACCTCATGTCAAAATTATTTTTCATTCATGATGATTAGCTGTTGGGTGGCTATAGCGGCAAACACATCGGAAAAAGTGTAGGCGCCATTTTTATTTATGATCATTTAGGACAACATAAAAAGTCATCTGGTGAAAACCCCATCCCAGGATGACTTTGCATCCTTAAGGTGGACTGATAACAGGACTTTCATATTGGTGGTCAGTTTTAATTTGGAACAGTCCACTCATTATGACGGCCATATTAGACAATTTCATTCGGGACTAGGTAAACAACGGGATAAAGGTTTGTGTACAATTTTATGACAATCCTCCAAGTAGTTTAAAAGGACTAGCGATAATAAATTGTGTTAACCGACGACGGGTGACGAACAAAAGCCCATCACATAAACCTTTCTTCTCTGACCAGCTTCAAACTCTCCACCAGACTATCCAATTTCAGCAAGAAAATCAGAATTGGATTTGGTATTGAAATTTGTTTACAGGCAGCATTCAAATGATGAAAACTTACAGAATAACACAACATCAAACTTGATACAGACGTAATTATCAAGAATCTTGAATGTGAAGAACTGTACATGTATTTAGGAATGAACAAAAAAGATGGAATACATCACATATCCACGAAATAAAACCATAAGAAATTAGTACTACATGTGAGAAAGATTATCCCAGCAGTTCCATGTAGTGACATATACTTTCAATATAATAAACTTGACAATGGCAGAATTAAGAACGCATGACCGACAAAGAAAAAAAAAATCTGAATTATGCAAAGCTGACATACATAATATATACATCATAAGGCATTGAGTAAGATACATGACACAAACTGAAATGTTTACAAAGCAAAAACAATTACCCTCCAAATGTACCTTCAAGGAAGAAAATACGATGCATTTCTCCAAGCAGACTTCAAATATAATAGAGCAAAAAACGTTTTCAGTGATCTCGGACGAATGAAAGAAACGGACGGAGAATAACATTGAAAAAATAGGAAATTCAATAACGAGGTAAACCAACAGACACTGATGCTTGGTACATACATTAAGAAGAGCTCTCTCCTAAATGTTTCACGCCCCAAGGTTCACGGCGTGAACTCGGGTCAAATTGATCCTATTTACTTTTTTTATAAGTTGAAATAATAATAATAATAATAATAATAATAATAATAATAATAATAATAATAATAATAATAACAATAATAATAATAATAATAATAATAATAATAATAATAATAATAATAATAATAATACATGCAAGGAGTAGTAGTAGTTTTTGTAGTAATAAAGAAACTACTACTGCTACTGCTGCTGCTGCTACTACTACTACTACTAATAATAATAAAAATAGTAATTAGTAGTAGTAAATGTAGTAGTAGTAGTAGTAGTAGTAGTAGTAGTAGTTAGACTATACAAGGGAAATTTCAGTCACAAACATTTCACAAATCAGTTGGTCGATAAATGTATTCGCTTCTAATAATGTACCAACATATGCAAACCTACCTTCCAGAGAAAATCTGCCTTTCAAGCACTTCGATCTAAACTCTACAAAGAGCATTAACAGCCTCTCTTGCTTCCACGCTTGCCAAAATTTAACCTCACATGCATAGTGCTTCTCTCTGGACCTTGTTATCATGAACTCCTCTTATAAAACGTGAAGAAGTACAGGAAACCATTTCTTGAGATAAGGGCGAGCGTTTTAGGGATTTGGATTATATTATTTCCTGAATATGAGCAGTTTGTAATGCTGACTACGCCGCCATTGCCAATTAAAGGTTCGCGATATTAAGTTTCGGCCGTCTACTTGTATTTTGCTTTGAACAATATCCTTTGAAAGTGTTATTGAACGGTCACGCAGAAGTTTCAAACAATATCCTGTTTTGGGCGATACATCGGAAATCACAACCAACTTGCAACGTATAGAGTTTCACGACGAGAAAAATTTGAAAATCAGCACAATAAAAAATACATAAAGTACTGACATCATAAATGACAGACATGCTATATTTTAGCTACTCTATTACACGCTTTGCTTGTTATAAATGACAAACGCAGTATATTTTAGCTACTCTATTACACGCTATGCTTGTTATAAATGACAAACACATTATATTTTAGCTACTCTATTACAAGTTTAAATTGTTTTAAATGACAGACACGTTATATTGTTAAGACTCCATTGCACGCCTAATTTGTTATAAATGACAGACACGTTACATTGTACTGACTCCAGGACATGCTTGACTTGTTGTAAATGACATACACGTTAAATTTTACAGACTTCATTAATGCTTAACTTGTTGTAAATGACGGACACTTTACATTGTACTGACTCCATTACATGCGGAACTTGTCATAAAAGACAGACACGTTACATTGTACTGACTCCATTACATGCCGAACTTGTCATAAAAGACAGACACGTTACATTGTACTGACTCCATTACATGCCGAACTTGTCATAAAAGACAGACACGTTACATTGTACTGACTCCAGGATATACTTGACTTGTTATAAATTACAGACACGTTATATTTTACTGACTCCATTACATGCTTAACATGTTGTTAATGACAGACGCGTTGCATTGTACTGATTCCATTACATGTCTAACTTGCTATAAATGACAGACACGATATGTTTTACTGACTCCATTATATGCTTAACATGTTATTAATAAACCTTATATTGTACTTAATCCAATACCTGTTTAATTTGTTATAAATGACAGACACGTTATATTGAACTAATTCTATTACATACCGTTACGGTTGTCTAGTGGTTAGAGATTCCGCCTCAACTGCGTAAGGTCGTTGGATCGATTCCCAGCCGAGTCATATCAAAGACATAATAATGGTACTAACAGTGTTAGGATAATGTTACTGGGTGGAACGACATGCTACATGTATGCGGCATGATGCCCCAGTGCTATATGTCATTATAAGCTGCCACATTACTGGAATCGTCGCAATATGACTGAAAAATTGTTGATCTACATATAAAATCCAAACCACACACACACGCACACAAAGACACGTTATATTGTACTGACTCCAATACAGTCACACATTGTTATAATTGAAAGACACTTTATATTTTGGATACTTCATTTGCCTGTTTATCATTGTGAGAACTTTCATTAGGTCCTTGGAATTGATTCAAAAGTTTAATTTCACCTCATATGCTAAAATTGATTATTTTTGGCATGTGAATTTTATAGCACCTGGGACATGATTGCATTTGTTTCATGCAACTATAAACCGACTTTTTAGGCCTATCTTTCGAATTTATTGTTAAAAATATTAGATTAACTGAGACTATGTGTTTAAAGGTCCGATCACAGTAAACATACATTTAAAAAAAAGCTATATTAAAAGAAAAATCATAAATATAAATATGTGCTGCTCATACGTTTGCGTGCAACAAGAGAACTGCAGTTCATTATTCTGAGAGAGAGAGAGAGAGAGAGAGAGAGAGAGAGAGAGAGAGAGAGAGAGAGAGAGAGACCTACATCTTGCTGGTATCCTTGATAGTTTTGGAATGTAATTCCAATCGGTCTGACTCGCAATATCAACTGTCTGAACAAGTATGAAATTGCTATCTTGATGTAAAATTACCATATATGCTACAAAGTACAATCGCCTCCTCCCTCCTTTGATAGAAACCCTTACCAGCCTGGATATGTTGGGCATCTTTGTATTGCTTAACGAGTAATAGTGCTGACGATATTGTTAAGAAAGTTTACTTCATGTGTGAAGGGACTGTTAATCGACGTATATACATATTTATCTTGATGAAAGCTGTTCCTTTTTTCCATGATACACAGTCTGAAAATTTTCATACTGTTAGAATATTAAAGCAAACAGCTTTATCATGTCAGCCTTTGTGTTTACTGGTCACATCCGATTCCACCTGCTATCTTCCAAATCTTCCTCTCTTAGCTTTCACCTGACAGGTGTAGATGGGTATTTATGTTATACATTCTTCTTTATTCTTGGTTCCTTTCCTCACTTCATTTCACTCTTCCTCTATTCAGTCTTTCCAGTAGTCCTTCTTCCATTTGTCCTTTTTCCTTTTATACATTCATTCATTCACTTTTTAAATTTATTTTCCATTTAATATTTTGTTTTCCATACATTTCACTACGTCTGAAGTTTAAAATCAATCAACTAGGATTTTAAAAAAAATAAAATAAAAAAAAAATAACGTTTCAGGTAGACTGTGCCAGGACATAAATATTATGTAGTTACTTTGACGGTATTAATGGTTAAACGTCTGATGTCACATAGCTTCACTTGAACCGGTTTATTACGAATAGATTTAATAGGCCTACTGACTGTGCCTCAATTAAATTAAATCTTGCGTAAACGACCTCCATTTTTGCCACCTAAATATCGATTGTCAATCAAAGGGGAGAAGAAAATAAACATAAAAGAAAACGGGAGCATTCTCAGAGTATAGTCAGTAGAGTGGGTATGAATGCTGGCAGATAAGTACGTACGTAGACAAATAGGAACATAGCTCTACATTTACAGCTGTTGTCGTTGTTGTTGTAGGGTTTAACGCCATTTTTCAGCACACGATAGGCTATACATGGCGGCCAGTATTATTGGTGGAGGAAGAACCCGACCCACGAGAAACTACTGACAAGCTTTCTCACATAACTATATTAGCCGAATCTTAGACTCGAACACACGTAGACAGAGGTGAGATGGCAGTGATCCGTAACGGAGGGCGCTTTAGACCACTCGGCCACTCGGGGTCTCCCATTTACAGCTGTAAAATAGCAGATGAAAAATGTGAGTGACTAACTGGTTGAGTAAAACAATGACAGTGGAACTCAATTTTAACATAAACTGATACGCCTGACGTTTAGACATTGTTCATCGAAACAAAACTGAGAAAAATATACAGTTACGGGGGGCTGGGGGGGGGGGGAGGTAAAGAAATAAAAAAAGAGAGTTCAAGATTTTTGGAGAAACGTTACAAAGAGAGGCAAAATTAACGGCTACATGACTGTAAACGGCTGATCTTCCGATTTGTGTGGATAGCTTTCAAAGTTTCCAACATTTTTGGTATGGGGTGGTGGTGTGTGGATTGTTGTTAAGAGAATGTTTTAGATAGGTAGGGTTTGTAAAACATTTTTTAAGCAATTTTTTAAGTTGATAAAATAATATACTGATATTCCATGTACTTACCTTTTATGGTGACTACTGCTTTTAGAATCAGTCCAAATAGTCCAAAATTAAAAATCGTTTGTCCGTCTAAATATTAATAACCGCCGATGTATTTGTTCAAACCACCCATGTAGAAGTGTCGTGCCTTGCATAGGTCCAAACGCTGGTTGCATTGATTGATAGGTGATCAGCCCGCATGAATCCATTTTAATTGGTGTACAATTATAAAACTGGAGGCGGGAGAATTTTAGGTAATTTTGTTGTATACAACCATTTGTAAGGACACTTACAAATAAAATCGACTCTTACTGATCACAATGAAAGGCGATTTAGTATGTTTTCCTTCCATTCGTTTAAAATCATATAAAATAGTCATTTGATATTGGCAGTTAAAACATATAACTGTTCAAAATTCATTAGATGGTTTCATTTTTAACTAACATTTATAGCCTCTGAATAACTTTTGCTAAAATTGTTTAGATACTCAGAATGATATGGTTGCACCTCTCATGATTATTACGATAATGCTGAAGACGACTATTATTCATCTTCTTAAGTGAAAAAGTAATGTTAATGCATCCGTTGTATATCTGAATGAGCTCAGTACTGTGTTATGAAAACTTGTGCATTCCAGACAAATTGTAGAATTATTACGTGGACAGCTGACTCTGACCAGAAAAGGCTGTATGTTCTTAAATTATAAAGGGCAATATCTCCCCTCCCCCCCCACACACTATCTCTGTCTCTCTCGCTCTCCAAATTAAATTTTAAACCCATGTGTACGGTAATTGCCCGTTGTAATTTGATAGCCCTATCTATACGGGCACTATCAGTTCAACCACTGACACTAAACACCCCTAGAAACTGAATACAGTGCTATCTAAGACAGCGACACGTACACCTTGTCAAAGTCAGCATGCGCTACAAATATAGATTGCCTACGCCCGGGAAAATATTGTATTGTATTGTATTGTATTGTATTGTATTGTATTGTATTGTATTGTATTGTATTGTATTGTATTGTATTGTATTGTATTGTTATTGTATTGTATTGTATTGTATTGTATTGTATTGTATTGTATTGTATTGTATTGTATTGTATTGTTATTGTTATTGTTATTGTATTGTATTGTATTGTATTGTATTGTATTGTATTGTATTGTATTGTATTGTATTGTATTGTATTGTATTGTACTGAACTATATTGTATTGTACTGAACTATATTGTATTGTATTGTACTGAACTATATTGTATTGCATTGTATTGTATCGCATTGCATTGGATTGCATTGCATTGCATTGTATTGTATTGTATTGTATTGTATTGTATTGTATTGTATTGTATTGTATTGTATTGTATTGTATTGTATTGTATTGTATTGTATTGTATCACTTGCAGGACAGATGTCAAATGAAGGACACGGACAAGTGTTCTAACCATAGTTCTCAATGTAGATTGCCTATTTACAAATAGTTGCTGTTGTCACATGGAACTGTTTCTGTATTATTTTCCGTCAATCATTACTGTAATATATGCATTCTCAGTTTCAGTTATTAAAAAACAAGAAAAGAAAAAGAAAGATGACTTTTCTAAAAAGAATGTTGCTTGTATTTCCCTCGTGTCTTATCTTTCTGTTAAATTTGCCAACAAACACAACCATACTAATACGCCATTCACCATATGGTCATTAGCGTTATGCTATTTCCAACCATGAACATTTTATCACTGGAGGAGTAGAGAGTGTAGTGCGTAAACTGTGACTGAATAATCCAAACAATTATTATCAACAATGCCAGACTCCAGTTACAAACAATTTCTAATGAGGCCAAGTATGTGATCAATGCTGATTAAAGAAAAGCTAAAGATGTCGACGAGAAAGACTTATAGCAGCCTTTTGTATCCATGCCCACAAAGGAGGCAAAGATGAATCACATTTGTGCTAAAAGCACATCTACTGAGAAACCACAATTTAGTTTAACCACAAAATGTTATTGTTACAACATATCTGATACAGTGGATGTTGTAAAAATGAGAGAGAGAGAGAGAGAGAGAGAGAGAGAGAGAGAGAGAGAGAGAGAGAGAGAGAGAGAATAATCTCTTAATGGTATACATCTACATTCGTATTCAACTCTTTAATAACGAAGGTCAATGGGATGAAAACGACACCCATCGAGGCGGCCATACCCACACAAACACCCACCTACACGTACGTACATAGATAGATAGATAGATAGATAGATAGATAGATAGATAGATAGATAGATAGATAGATAGATAGATAGATAGATAGATAGATAGATATGGATAGGTGGTGTTAAATAAATGATAATATATATATATATATATATATATATAAATACATACGAACATATATATATATATATATATATATATATATATATATATATATATATATATAATACATACGAACATATATATATATATATATATATATATATATATATATATATATATATATATATATGTGTGTGTGTGTGTATGTGTGTGTGTGTGTGTGTATATGATAGAATTAGGAGAAAAAAACTTGGTTTTGCCTTACAGCTATTTGACTATTTACTGTTGTACATGCATACAGCGTTATCTTGTGTAGCAGCAGAGTGGGCAAAGCTCACAACTTTTCAAACAAAAATCGATTTTAACCGTCAAAACAACAAATAGAGCCTTCCTACGAAATCTCGTGTTTTAACCAAAAAAAAAAAAGGTCTCCATTTGGCAAATGGAGCCTTAGTGATTTTGTCTGAAACACGATCTTGCAGGGGTGAATTGAGGCTTCACCGAAATGCCTCCATTGGGTAAAAAAAAACGACGGACACTCACCCCTATGATTTCAACCGAATATTTTATCAAGTCCGATACGATATCGTGTCCTCGGGGCTGATAAATTTATCGTCACAAATCCGTGTGGTATTGACTGAGCGTGACTAAAGAAATTTCTAAATCGATTATGATCCATATATCACCGCAGCACCAAGTTTGCCAAATATTTCTAAGAGTATGCGTGTCAACTCCATTAAATACACACAATAAATTGCAGTTATCTCTGATCACTTTTGGAATTTGTGTGTATCGTTGAGTGACATATATCACATCAGTGCTTTTATGCCTGCCTCTGGAAAATATCCTAGCAGGATTTTTTTGATTATCTAACATGATATCATCATATACGACTAAATTGTTAATACTTCCATCGATATCATCAATGCTCGGTGCATCGTTGATATCAGTAATAAATTCAATAATATCATCATCGATTTGAAATTCTTTTGCTTTCTCGTTAAAATCCTTTAGCACTTCATAGCATCCCTGATCGTCTACACTCGGGGCTATTAAATACAATTTGTCCCATTTCATCCATCTCGTTATCAAATTAAGTAGCAGTTGTGTCTTGCCGCTTCCAGATGGTCCGATTATAATCATTCTAATTGAATTCGGCAACATTGCATGGTGTTTAATAGGTTCTCGTCGGGTAGCAGAATAATCAATTACATTCATGCTGTTATATATAAATTATGGATCTATATTGTGTGAAATGTAGGGCGCGTACTGGCACAGATGACTTGACGACGATTACAACTAAAAATAACCGATCAGCGCTTTCTGGTAAATGCGTACAATGTAGTACAAAGAAATTTAGATTTGTTTCCTTTGGTAAACCCAAGGAACCTTTAAAAAAAACGAGGAGGTGATATCGCAGCCAAGCTAACTAAACTCCCTGGAACCCCATGGGCAAATTATCCAGGAGAAAAACATCTTCCAGGGTATAGTTATTGTGGACCGGGAACAAGACTTGATATCAGACTCAATAATCATAACCAACCCAAACCCGGTGAAGAACCAATAAACGCCATTGATAAGGCGTGTCACGCACATGATGTTGCATATAAGAGCAGCAATTTGCAGCATAGACATCTAGCAGATGTGAAATTAATTCATGCATTAAATGCTATTCCTGATAAATCCTTCAAAGAAAATTTGGCTTCTATTTTGATAAAATCGGCTATGAAAGGTAAATTGATGTTAGGTGCTGGTAATTAATAACAACATGGAATCTATTTATTATTCTCCGAGCGGATACTGGAGAGGCAAGGCAGCAATCAATAAACTCGCTAGCGCTGCAAAAGTGAAAAACCCACTGCGGCTAATTGGTTATCCAAACAGGCTATATGGCAAATGTATCTACCACCGCCTAAACAAATTCACTACTCGCATTTTGATGTGACCGTTCCTAATGAAGTTCATCAAGCTGATATACTATTTCTGCCACATGATGGTGGTTACAAATACGCTCTAACCATAATTGATGTTGCGAGTCGATACAAACAAGCAGAGCCGCTAAAAACAAAATCAGCAACTGAAGTGGCTTCTGCATTTGAAAGGATTTATCGGCGAGGTCCTCTGCAATGGCCAAATCTATTACAAGTTGATCCTGGCAAGGAATTTCAGGGTGCGGTTCTATCAACAATGAAGCATCATAATGTCACCATCAGACGAGGACATACTGCGCTACATCGTGATCAGGCAATTGTTGAACGGTTTAATCGGACCATTGCTGAGCGGTTATTTGGATATCAATACGCAAAAGAATTTATTCAGGATAAACGATCTCGTGAATGGGTTAAAAGATTACCAGCTGTGATTACCGCACTGAATAATGAGATTACTAGAACAATCAACATGAAACCTATCAACGCGATTAAAAAGAAGTCTATACTAAAACTCCCACAAGAGGATTCTAGCGTTTTCCAAACAATTCTTGGTAGTAATATCACTGTTAGGTATTTATACGAACCAGGAGAGCTTGAAGGTGGCAGAAAAAGGGCTACTGATCCTATTTGGAGTGTTACTGCACACAAGATATCTAGTATAACACGATCTACGGGTGGAAACGCTAGCGTTTCTAGACCAGCAATGTATAGACTGGATTCAACTGCCCCTCAACGAGGATTTACTCGACAACAACTGCAAGTGATACCCGAGGATACTCAATTACCACCGCGGGGTCTTAACTAGCCAAAATCCGTAGGATTTGCAAGGACAATTCTTCGAAGTTGATTTATTCTTCGTACTCTGGATACCGCGAGATAGACTAAATTCGACCATTCGATGCGTTTATCCACCATCCAAACAATTATATCTGATATAGTCAATCCCTGTGAAGAATGTATTGTTGCTGCGTAACCTAGCGTCCACGCGGAATTATTAGCACGCAATGCATCTTCAACGACGCTGATATCAACCAACACAATATCATTTAGCACTAAATTCTGTCTTTGAAATCCTTCGGATTTTGGTCCTGGAATATCAACTTCTATATTCTGTTTTCGTGTATCCGATGGCCTATAACAAAGAGGCACTGGAAGTGTTGCAAATTTTTCTTTATGCAATTCAAACAACTTCATCTGAAGTGTGTCTCTGACTATTTTTCTACTTGCAATTATCAAATCATTTGGTCTTCACGCCTCCCAAAACTCATTCATGGGAGTTTCTGAAATTATTTCACGCGCTATTTCACACTGGATTTTATCCGGTTGTAATCTAATTAGCGCTTTGAATTCTCGTAATTGTTCATCAAGTGATCTATAATCAGTGTTAATTTCTTCATAATAGTCTACAAAACCCTTTAGCCATTCATGTGGGGATGCATCGACAAGTGGTGGTGGTTGGCCGTGATCACCGCACATGACGACTTTTGTATTTTTCAATAACAACCACTCGAGAAATGTTTGTAATACATCTAATGACACTGTGCATATTTCATCCCAAATTATGATTTCAGGAATAAATTTCTCGCCCATACGCTCAGGAGTCCACTTATCTCCTTTCCATCGAAGGAAACTGTGATAAGTACAGGCATTTACCCCTCGCTGTATCATCTCTCTTGCAAGTCTGTGAGTTGGTGTTAGCACAATCATGTTTGACTTGGAAACGCTAGCGTTTCTACGGAATAATTAAATTGCACGAATTGTCTTTCCTGACCCACCACAGCCGTTTAAATAAACTGTTTTATATCTGCAGATTGGATCAGATATCAATGATGCATTATAAAATTCTGAACACTGATTGCTTTTTAAATAATTATTTTCAATCGTAACATCTGCTGATTGAATATAATCATGAAGCATTTCCCGCTTAATTCTCCATGATCCCCAACTCTCGTCAGAATTTATGAATTCAGCCACATCGCTGTTTATGTAAAATGAGTCAGTGGCGACTCTAACTGCGGTGTTAGGAAATTTATTTATCATCGAAAATAAATTGATAGAAGCATATGCTAGCATAGAAGCTCTCAAATGTGTATACTGCGGATTGTATCCATCGTTGTAGGTAAAAATTGTACCCAATTTGGTTCCATCGGACAGAAATGCGTCTTTACGATTGACATATATGCCTTTATTCGTTAGATCCGCGATTACAAAATCGTATTCAGCGTTGTCTATAATCAACCGTGAAGAATATCTTGTATTGTCGTATTTGCCACCTTGAGTAAATTTACCAATTATTCTTCGTCCAAGATCTTTTGCTTCTCTGTTTCTGATTTCAAATAACTGTTTGGACCAATTTACAATTTCTTCTTCGTTGAAATTTGGAAACAGTTTTCGCTGTTCGCTAATTATTTTTTTCTAGATCGGGTTGTGGTAACCAGACTGATTTCTGTGCTCGATAGGATATAATCGCTTCACTGACAATTAACGATTGTAACATCCCACAATCAATCATATATCTCAATAGCACTATTGGCATCCAGTGTTTTTCAGACATGTGTCAACCAATCCAAAGATAACTACACGGATGAAGTCCTGTAGCCAATTCAAATGATACTACACGAGCGAATCCGGTTAAATCAAAATGTGGCAGCGGACCATTAATCGCAACACGAGCCATTTCATGCGTGGAATGTCCAAATCGTTTAAAATACTCAGCACATTCTCCATACCCTAGAAAGCTCCCTGGATAACACGCAATCATATCAACGGAAATAACGGTTTCAGTGTCATATTTTGTATTCCATAATCCACCATGGCTGTATTCAAGACAGCTCAATCTGACATCTGATAGAAACTCACTTCTTGTTGGTTTCCACGCGTTTTTCTTCCTAGCAAAATGTGCTGCAACCGAGGGAAGTGTAAAACAGTTTGTTAGTAATTGTTCGTCGTTGAAATCTTCGATATCCCCCCCAGAGAATTCTCTGGGGAAATCTCACTAGCTAGTTTTTTCATTTGATTATGCAGCGCTTCAGTACGGTACAATTCTCCATTGGGTCTTACAAACTGATCGAATCCACATTCATCGTCTGCAGCACTGTGAAATAGCCACATGGACACAGGATCTTTTTTACTCAAATTGTAAATAGCATCAAATAATTTCTGCTCGGAAAAACACTCTCCAAGTCTAAACAGGGATTGGGGTATATATTTTACAGTTCGTGTTCGTGGAAATATTGTTAATGCAGGTGACCACGCGTGTTCGTTATGATCAACAATTTGTATTGGCGTTCCTTGTGATTGATATTTCGGTTCGTGTAATACTTCTCCGGTTATTGTCGTTACTGATATTGGAAATCTCAATGATGTTTCTAATTTAACTATATCCTTAATTGTTGCCCCATGCTATTTCACCGTTAATTCCCATTCATTTATTTTTTTTCGTCTTAGATCAGTCAATTTATTCCCCCGGGATGCATTTGTGAAGTGTTCTATTATTCGTTCTGCTACACAATTCAACGTTAAATCCGACAACAGTTTCATTGGTGCTAGTTTTGAAATATCAGGTTTGTCATTTAACGGATATATCCCGTAAACAACTGCTGTTACAGGATAAGATCTCTCGTAGTATGGTTTGTCAATTCCAGTCAAAATTCCTGGTTTGGAATCTTGATTCACAGTGATAGTTTTCTTGTCCTTGAGAATTGGTTCGTATTTATCCCTGATGATCCAATCTCCAGTGTCGTCACGGATAATGAATTTTATTCTAAAAAAATACCTTTTCCGCGAAAGATGTGAGATTATCACTGCTGCTTTTTCATCATTCATGGTATCATCGATATTAGGTACAATTCGAAATGTTGACCAACAGTGAGATGCTCCATCACGCTTGAATTCAGTAAAACAATCTCTGATTTTACTAATCATGGCCTATCAAGAATTTTATCCTTTGGTGTATCAGAAACTCTATCAAGATTGAATTTATCATTTTTCCAAGGCGCAATTTTCGATAATCTCTCGAACTCCTCCATACTATAATTAAAACAAGCATTTAAATGAATAAAACAAGCATTTAAATGAAAGATTTATGTATAATGAATCATTGCAAATTGCTCATGATTGGACCAGTGACCCCTTGTAACAAATCATGCAGAAATGAATTCTGTGGGTATCATATGCAAAGTTTTCGACATTGAAGCCTTGGTCCGTTACCTTGTATTCGATGTGGGGTTGGGGTTAGGGGAAAATCGCAGTTGTGTCTGAATTGTGGTGGCACACGATACAGGGAGTTGAAGCGTTATTATGACAAAAGAATCAAAAATTCTGACACTGACCCTGACAACGTCAATGACAAAATCATAAGAACTCCTCAAGACTACATTGAAATATTCTCCAGTGATGTTATTATTAGACCAAACAATGAATTAGACAAATAGTATTAGTATACAAATGAACCAAGAATTCAGACCACACCCTGTGATTACAAATTATGAAGCATCCAGTGATGGTATTGTAAGAAACCGTAGGCTGAAGAAACCAGTTGGTTTTGTGAGTAATCAAGGATATTTGAGGTTTTGCGCTGGAAAGAAAATTTATCTCAAACACAGAATAGTGTATGAATGTTTCCATGGATTGATCAAAGATGGTTTTGTTATCGATCATATGGATTCTAATCCAAAGAACAATTCTTTATCAAATCTGCAAGCTGTTACACAAAGTGAGAATTTGAAACGGGGAAAGACTGGAAAATACTCGAAAAAAGCGAGACCAGTAAAATCTTTTAATACAACAAATAACGAGGAAAAAATATTTTCATCTGTGAATGAAGCCGGTGGGTATTTCGATATTTGTCGATCTTATGTTCAATTCGTTGCAGAGGGAATTAATCGATCTGCGATTTGAAAAAAGACCGGACAAAAGTTTCAATTCATTTATGTCTGATGCGCCCATCTCTGGAAATATATTTTTTTATTTAGAAATATATAATTGTCATATAATATGAATTCTGAAAATATGAATAGCATTATATCCGAGATTTCAAAATTGAAAAGTCAGGGTATTAAACTATCAGATGGTTAAATCCTGATCAAATTATGTCTGACTTTCAGGATATAGAATATGGTGTTATGACTAACAAGTATATGCTACCAAAGAAATACGCGTTAATAAAAGAAAAATCAGAATTCTATTCGGGACTCTCTTGCATTTTCCAGTGACATAAGTGTGTTTGTCCCGTTATTTACTACGGTGGAAGGAATACGAAAAGAATTAGGTAGGGATTATGAATTAAAAAAGGATGTTAATTCTAAAATCAGGAATATACGAGCGTTAATTCAAGAAAATGATAAAAACAACTAACGATTTGACAAACAGTCTAATCAAAATCGACTGATTTACTATTTTTTCACGTAGTCACCTAACAAGTTTGTGGAAAGGGCGAAAAATAATTTTATTAAGGAAATTCGCCCTTTCCACACAACTGATACAGCTATTGTTAGATCATTCTGAGGTTGAAATTGCTTTGCAATTTTCATTTAAATATTTTGTCAACAACCTTTTCACGTAGTCACCTAATAAGTTTGTGGAAAGTACGAAAAATAATTTTATGAAGAAATTCCGTACTTTCCACACCGCTGATAGGGCTTCTATTTTTAGGGCTTCTATTTTAACAAAAATGGGGCCTCTGTTATAGAGCTTCATATGCAAAATCGACTACTTTACTAGTTAGAATTTGATCAAAATCAGTGAAAATCAATGAATTTCTGTTTATAAAATGAATCCTAACAGCTTTTCCCTACGAGAATTTCCATGCAAAATCGACTACTTTACCCGACTGAAATTATTGATGATTTTTAGATGTTTTTGTCATTTTTTAGCATTTTTTGATTGAAATTATCGATTTTTGGTCAAAAATCATCAAAAATGAATCCTAACAGCTTTTCCCTACGAGAATTTCCATGCAAAATCGACTACTTTACCCGACTGAAATTATTGATGACTTTTAGTTGTTTTGTCATATTTTTTTATAGCATTTTTTGATTGAAATTATCGATTTTTTGGTCAAAAATCATCAAAAATGAATCCTAACAGCTTTTCCCTACGAGAATTTCCATGCAAAATCGACCATTTGACCCGACTGAAAACCACCAAAACAGTCAAAAAAACCAGTGAAAAACAGTGAAGAATGCATTAAAAACAGTGAATAAAAAATATTTCACAGTGAATAAAAAATATTTCACAGTGAATAAAAAATCGATAATTTCATGTTTGGACCGTTAATGGATGGTTCTCTCGATACGATAGCTCAGATTGATTCAATAATAGTTCTATCTGATGTGGAGAAAGGGCGAATTTCTTATAAAAATATTAATTTTCGCCCTTTCTCCATCGGATAATTTCACGATCATATGATAAAAAAAATATTTCACAGTGAATAAAAAATATTTCACAGTGAATAAAAAATCGATAATTTCATGTATGGTTTAGTCGATATGATGGTTCCGATTAGTTCAATGTCAAATGGAGAAAGTGTCAGAATTAATATTTTATATACAAATTGGACAGTTCCCTCATCAATGATAACGCCCTTAAAATGTCAAAATGAAACTTCCACGGTGGTGTTAAAAATCACCAAAACAATTCAAATTAACTGAAAAATGTTTGTCAGGTTCGGAAATTCAAATTGAAAAATTGTTTTACAATTGAAATCTACGATTTCTAATAATGGTCAATGAAGCATTAACAACTAGATTGACTCGTGAGCGACTAGATGCAATTAAGAGATTTATACCAATTCGCGACTCTGTCAGGAATAAACTGCAAGAACGACAGAGTCTTCAGACTGACTTTTCTACTGATACACAACAGTTATTTAAACCGTTAATTAGCGCAACTGAGGATGTAACATCAGCAATTTCTAAACAAGAAGAGTCTTTTCTCCCTGTGTTAGAAAAAATAGCAAAAAGAACTAAACAAACAAAAAAATCATTAAAAACACTTCCTCAGGCTATATCAACCGCTTCAGAACGAAAATTTGAAGAATTTCAGAAAGACCATAGTAGACCACCTAAGTCAAAGAAATTAGCGGATATATTTACCGATAAAGCTAAACAACGAATTCTCAACGAGGATATAGACAATTTAGGTGAATTTGCTGCTAACAGCTATGATTCACAAGAGAAGTTTTTCACGGGGAATTATTTACAGAATGTCACATAATGAATAGGCTGATATAGTGTATGAAATAAATACTGGGAGTTTAGATAGAAGGATGAAGGAATACAGAGAGTTCAAGAGAAAATTTCAACTCCAAATAAGACAGGAAAAACAAGACCCATACGATGAGGAAGAATTTCTGGGGAGTGGTCTAGTTGGAAACGCTAGCGTTTCATGTCCTGGTAATATTCTCAGTGATATATCACGATTAGAAGTTCTCATCGGAGGGAAACGGGCTGGAAATAACTCACCGGAAATAATTAATGAAGCAGCTGATATCTGCAGGCGGTTATTTGCCGGCGGTATCATGGATATTGCAACATATCGAGATTTCATTGGCGAGTTAGCGGAAAGTGGGTATCATAGTGACTGAAATGATCAATTCAACGCTAGTGGTTGATAATTAATAAGAATGATCATACACTACAATCATGATAAACCAACTAGCGTGTATGTAGTAAACTCACGATTGCCAAAATACCACGCATACTATGGAGATGGTCTCGGTGATACCATTTTAGGATTATTTTCAAGAATGGCACCAAAAGTGATGCCGTTGGCTAAACAATTAGGAATGAAAGCCATTGATGTTATTCGTGATAAGGGTATTAGTGCCGTTGGTGATCTTGCCGGGAAGGCGTTTTCAGCCGCAAAGGATAAAATAACATCATTAGTTAGACAGAGAAAGAAACCGTTACCATCTACTGCAGTTATGCCTGCAAGTGTTAGTAAAATAATAAATAACGCAGTAGATGAAAAACTAGCGCAATTGACTTCGTCAATAGTGACAAAGCCCTTATTGGCATCCGAAGAGAATATAACAGCAAATATGATAGCAGGAAGTGGTTTAAACAAACGTCACCGACGTCGGTGAAATCATTTTCATCCGCAATTTAGATCAATGGATATATAATAAAATGTTCAAAAGGTCACCTGAACCAGCCTTTGATATGGACGTCCCAGTACTTAAAGATGATTCTGTACGCGATTATCAATATTATTCTTATCATGCAGTACAAGAAAATATTCGGTCACGAATTGAACTTCAAGTTCATGATACCAGTAAATACTTTTTGCCTTGTGAAGCATTCATTGAAGTCCATGGTGAACTGGTAACAGATGTAGCTAATATACCATACGGTGCTGATGTTCAAGTCGGTTTTGTCAATAATGGTATTATGGCGTTATTCGAAAGTGCTAGATATCTCATTGATGGAAAAGAAATTGAGTCGATAGAACGTGATGTTGATGTAGCAACAACAATAATAGGGCTAGCGAGATATTCTGATGATTATACAAGATCAGCGGGTCCATCAATGATGTTTGCAAAAGATATTACTGATCGCGCTGGGAGAAATCCATTTATTATAAGACGACCAAAGAAGGTTACGGCTGTTGATGATGATGCTGATGTTGAGCGCATTCTAATAAATAACGACCCCGATTACAACCTTGCAGCTGCAACACGCGCATTAATGTTGCAGGGGGAACGTCGACGATTTTCATGTACTATTCCACTGCATCATATTTTTGGATTCTGCAGAAACGTCAGAAAAGTTATTTATGGAGCGAAACATACTATAGCGATTACACGAAAGGGTACTGATGATAGTGCAATCTGGCGCGTTTGCGGTGCTGCTGGTAAAGTTTTTTTAAAACTGTCATTGTGGATGTCAGTGCTAACTCCGTCGGTGTCAACAGTAGAACGATTACTATCATTCATGGATCAAGGAGGAAAATCATTGCTGAGTTGGTTATCAGTGTCCACAGATTCCATGGAATATAATATCGATGGTGTATTTACATGGCACTTGGCAGCACGACAGGGTATTTCAGCTCCGCGTCATATATTTGTTGCTACAGGACACTACACGATTAAATAATCAAGAACGTTCCCATATGATATTTGATCGATTAGGCGTTAGTGAAGTCTCATTGAGAATAAATGGACAGCAAGAACCATCTGAAGAAATACAACTTGATTATGAAAACAATCATATTGTAAGAGTTTATCATAACTTGTTGTCGTATATGGGACGCGATCAAAATGTTGATACTGGTCTACAAATATCACAATTGGATTTTCAAAATCTATATCCGATCTATTACTTTTCGTTGGAACATCTTGATTTAACAAGACAGTCTGTCGTTGATATACACTTCCGAGCTCGAGTAGATCGAGGCGCTATTGCTAATTACAGAGCAGTTGCTATCATTCTCAGCGATAAATCAATGTTGCTCGAAGGTGATGGCGGACGAATGAGAATGGTAGATGCACCAGTGGAAAATCTATAGCAATTAGATCAATCTGTATTGGTATAAGGTCATACAGTGTTATTAGTGTTGCGTTAACTCCTGGTCAAGTCAAGAAATTGCAATCAGAATCAACTAAAAAATGTGGAACCACAATAACGCTGAAACCTAATCAAATGAATGGTGGTGCAAATAAATTATCGCTGACAACTCGTCAAGTGAAACGTTTCAATGATGCACTTGTAGCAAAAAAAGGTGTTCAGATTACTATTTCTGCGGCTGCTATCAAAATTATGATTAAAACCGGCGGTATATTCCCGTTGTTTGCTGCGATTCCAGGATTAATTGCAGTGGCCACACCAGCAGTTGCAAAAGCAGTCGCATTGGGGGCAGCTGGAGCCTTGGGAACAAAAGCGGTACAAAGCATTGCTGAATCATATGAACCGAAGAAAGGACGAGGGTATAAAAAAGGGAAAGGGTCTAAGACTACCAGGAACCCCGTATTCATGGTACAGCGGAAAAGGTCTAAGACTAGGACCGGATTACTAACTCAGAATTCTTCGAATTCCAAACCTTCGATTGTGGAATCTTTGGTTCCAATGTCCAATTTTGATTTACTCGATGCCGCTAAAAAATTGGCCATAAAAAACTTCAGAGGTGTTTTTATGAAAGATCAGTTACCGGCACAATCCAACAGCGTTCAAACCGGTATCATTAATCTCGATAACAGCACCGGACCTGGAACTCACTGGGTTGCATACGCGATTGATCCACGTGCAATCATCTATTTTGATTCATATGGATTAGCCCCGCCGAAGGAATTTATGCGTTATATAAACCGCTTAAAAACTCCTCACTGGTATTCTACGCTACCAACACAACAA
Organism: Unio pictorum; assembly: GCA_030141615.1. Lineage (NCBI taxonomy): Eukaryota > Metazoa > Mollusca > Bivalvia > Unionida > Unionidae > Unio > Unio pictorum. The sequence continues at coordinate 1,942,838 of JARLTB010000203.1, read as the reverse complement.
ACGAATGATCCACCAATATGCGGCAGCGAAGTATTAAATGTCCTTGACGCTATTTCTAACTCCTTGGGTAACCCAAGGGGAAAACCACCACGTGTTGTCGTAAATGAATTCACCAGCAATCGCTTTTTAGAGAAAGATGTATAGAATAACATGATTGATATTTGGGGAAGACCTCTATCAGCGCTGAAGAAACAACCACAGAAACATCTGCAACGGGTGATATAAAAAAAAACTAATCGAAGATGAAATAGCAGAAACGTTGAATCTAGCAAGTGTTGATCCCAATGAAATAGTTGTATTTCAAGATCGTCAGGGTAAATTGAAATCTAGTAATGTGTCATTGGATGATATTTTGGTTAAACAACGAAACGCAATCGAGGATACTATCGTGTTATTTTCCGATCAGGGTAAACTCAAACCGGGTGTACTCGTTTCGACTATTACAGATCGATTAAAAACTCTCAACGATGAGTTGAAAAATTCTGTGTTGGAACTAACAACACTTCAATCTAAAACTGAAGAACATGGAAAACAGTTTTCAAATTTTCGTAGAAACATCGTGGATAAATTTATTGGAACCCCGTTGGATAAAATTGAAATAAAACTCCCTGATATTAAAAAATCCATCGATGAGACGAAAAAATTCATCGAAGCAATCCCGAGGATGATAACAATCATTGAAAAAACAAAAATTCCTCATGAGAAAACCAACAACGTAGTATACACGATACAACACTAATCATTTGCGTGGACACCTACAAACAAAACAAATTAGATATCACTGCAACCGTTAAAGGTATTTATCGATTAACACTAGTGACAACGACTCAATTTAATATTTTATCGTCGAGTTCATCCGGGGTCAACAATACGATTTCAACGATCATCGACAAGGATACAACTGAAAAGTTCACGATAACATCTTCTGATAAAAATTTGGTTAGGATTTCAACAACGTGGTATGTGGAATTCGTAGCGGATTTAAGTAAATAACGGTTTCATTTGAAATCGTAAACTGATTTGGGAATAAAATGACATCGCCGACGATACCTTCGGTATCTCAATATCGCTATGATTAGGCTAGAGAGTTTTCAATGAAACTCAAAACTCTCACTGAAGAGTATGCAATGAAAATTAAAAAATATCAACGAAGAATCACAGCAGTTGATGTTACCGTATACTCTGTGAGTGGTGTAATCACCGGAGCTGGTATTATACTATCCTCTGTGACAATGATTGTCCCGATAGCTGTTCCAATTTGTATATCAGCGGCAACAACAATCGCGGGAATAATTTTGATAGTAACAAAAAAAATATCATGCAGCCAGAGTAAACTGCAAGACTACGTGATTAAATTTCATGTTGTATCAACTGCATACTCGCAATTATCCTCGTTGATATAGTCATCGCTCGATGATACAATTATATCAGATAGTGAGTTCTCAGCGATGGTCAGTATTTATGATTCTGCGATGTCAAAATTAGAGCGACAACAACAGTATAATAACAATGACAAACACCGCAGGAACACCGCAATAACAAACACCGCAGGAATTACTTCAACGAATAGTGGAGAACACAAACCCAGTACAAACCAGCATGATCACAATAACATCAACCAATCCTGAATTCAGTGTGAATTTCCCTTCCCCGGTTCCAGTGAAGGAGATAGCGCTAGCAAAACTACGAGTGTATCACAGTTGGCCTAATATTAGGTCAGCACCATTTGGCGGTCAACAACCGAATAATTCCTTGGTATTTGCGAAAAAGAATCGCGAAGACGGGACTCCAGACTGGAACGTTGTTTCGATACCAACCGGATCATACCAAATTGAACAAATCAATGCTGAATTAGCGCGTAGAATAAAATCGATTACTGGAAAAGAATCAAAAATTGCTATAACGGTTCATGAGCCGACGCTATCGTCTGCCATTGAGATAAGCACAGAGGGATACGTCGTAGATATTTATCAGAGTTCTATTAGAACCGTACTAGGATGGCCTGAATTACCACCCCGGGGGGAAACCGTTAATTTACCACCTGAACCACAAAAATCTGATTATATCACCAAGAGGAGAAAATCTGATAATCCAGTAAAAAGCTATAGCGATTACAGAAAATTGAGTCTTTTCACTGGAGTGATAGAATTCTACAACCCAATATATTACACAATTCGAGAAGAGGAAATCACCAATAATTTCACAGCGTTCAATAACGATATTTCGTTGTTGTTAATATCTCTTAAATCCGGCACTCTCACCCGAGATGAATTTATCAGCGTCGTAAAAACATAATAATAAAATTCTCGATGACATGGAAGCATTTCATATTCGAATCATTAAAGCTGTATTAGGTGACGATAATCCTAAAACAAGAACAGAATTTGCAACGAAGTATAGTATACGCGTAGGAGATATTTTCACATTCAAACTACCAGGATATAACATCTTAGAACTAAAAAATCTCTCAATGATGCTATCGATGAAGGTTTCAACAAAATCCATGACGAATGGAAAAAAATCCATGACGCATGGAAAAAAACAGCACCTCAACCAACTATCCTCAAACATAATAATAACCCAGACGGTGGCGGCAGGCATATCGCTCCGTTCAACGTCAATATATCCTCGGTGATAGCGCTCAATTTAGTATGCGATGCTATCGAAGGAAGCTATCAAATAAATCTCGAACGATCAAATCAAGCTCAGCAGGGATATATTCTGTATTCATTTGCACCAACAGCTCCTCCAGGATTTCTAATTATTGAGTCTCCGGTTAATCCAGTCTATATGCGGTGTCATAATAATTCGCTAACGAGAATCAACTTCAAACTAACTGACCAGTCTAATAATCTGATTGATTTACAAGGCGAGGTTTTACAAATTAGTCTGTTTGTGAAATCGTGAAAATTCTTCGAATTTCATCCTGAAAAGATTGTTAACCACATAGGTGAGTGTCCGTCGTTTTTTTTACCCAATGGAGACATTTCGAGGAAGCCTCAATTCACCCCTGCAAGATCGTGTTTCAGACAAAATCACTAAGGCTCCATTTGCCAAATGGAGACTTTCCTTTTTGTTTTTGGTTAAAACACGAGATTTCGTAGGAAGGCTCTATTTGTTGTTTTGACGGTTAAAATCGATTTTTGTTTGAAAAGTTGTGAGATTCGCTCCCTCTGCTGCTTGTGTGAATAAGTGTTTTCTAGGTAAGTGACTATGCTAACATGTATCTTGCCGGAAATTACTTGCGACGAGGGACATTAAAAGCATGATATGCACGGGTATTTTACCCTGACTATTACTCATTCTCATATGAATTTAAGGGAGATCTATTTCTAACCGACGCACTGGTCGTTTTGGATCTTGTCGAGGAGTGTACGCTCTCCATTGTGTTATCCAACCAAAGGGCTGACTAGACCTGACTAGAGCTGTCTGAAGCTGTATATAGCTGTTTAGGGCTGATTGTAGCTGTTTAGGGTGGTTGGAACGTGTTTAGTGCTGTCTGGAGTTTCCAGAGTATTTAGTGATGCGTGCTGTCGATACATATGTATGTATATGTACATATGTTTATACATGTGGTGGAGCCACGAATGTAGACGTAGCTAATTCGTGGGTACTGTATGTTGTCTGTGCGTGTGTATACTTATGACTGTACATGTGGTGGATCCGTGAAGAGTGCGAGCGGCCGATAACAGTGTGAGCCAACCCAAGGACTTGGTGAAACTGTACGGTTCATCAGTTGATGAATCGTACGACTGTACAAGGATCAAGAAGTATATGTTTATTGTTTCAATTGGGTACATTTACATTTACATGAGATTTATTTTGAATCTTAGTTGTATTCCCGGAGACTATGTGAATCTCGCTTATGATACATAACATTATTTGAAACACATTTGAATACCTTGAGATTATTTGAATCTTAATCGTAGTCCATACCCGAGATTATGTGAATCTCTTACAGTGCATAATATTTTTTTTTAAACGTATCTGCAGTCCATGAGGTTCCTTGAATCTGTATTTCATATTGATTCATATTTTTTGTTTATTTTCCATGTGTAAACGTTTGTGTAGAGTGATTGGATCAATGTTATGTTGAGAGCGTGTGAGAATCATTGACTTATATCCCTTATCTTTTACTTTATTAATTCATTTAATAATAAGGACTTTGTATAGCGCTTAATATTTAGAAGTTCTAAGCGCTAAACAACATACAACATATATAATGATATGCCAACAACAACAAAATAAACACCATGAAATTAGAAAACATAAAAACATGCTGAACATATTTAAACATTATTAGGTCTTTAAGTTTGTTATAATGTATGTGTGTATGTGTATGTAATATATATATATATACACATACATACATACATACATATATACATATATATATATATATATATATATATATATATATATATATATATATATATATATATATATATATATATATATATATATATATATATATATATATATAATGCAAAAAACTGACACGCAACAGTGCAAAACTATAATCACTCTAGCCTATATATATATATATAAACATATCTACTCATTTCTAGATCATATATCAACTATACACACTTATTTACTACACAAGTAATTGCTTTATTCATGTGTAATTCCGATTTCTAGTATATTGAATTGAATTTAATTATATAAATGAGTTGTGAACTAGTGGTATCACGGTACCAATTGTTTTTCCATAGATCTCAATGCTAATATTTGGAGAGATAACTATATTTTCTATCCTAATTTAGCGTGCATCTCACACACTGTTATAGAGAACAATGTTAGATTGTCAATTTGACGATGACAAAACCAGGTACTCCATTGCATTTAAGAGAGATAACTCTGCTGGAAGTAGACAGGGGTATGAGTTATCTAGTCACAACATACTTATTTTCAGTCATGTCTATGACATTTTCAAAAAATCGTAAAAAATACAAAATATGATCTATATAGGAATTAAGATAAATTCACATGTTGCCAAGAGGCTAAACTATTTTTTAAGCCTAACAGAAAGTACAACTCTTACATAATCCACCAATCATAGCTTGTGTTGTTCTTTATTTCTGCCTGCAATGGACCTACACCTGAAGCACCTCCCACCTGGACTTGCGCAATTGGTACCGTTATACCTATAGATTAACAAGAATCACATCACAATTAATACTTCCAGTTCAGTACGAATGTAGTTCCAGTCTATTTTTAGAACATTTTTTCCTCTCTCATTTTGGTGGTGATAGAAGAGTTATATTGATGCATATTTGGTAGGGATTTAAAGGTAATTGTTTATTCTTGAGAATATGAGCAGAGAGAGTGGTTGTCAGTGTGTAATTTGGCGACAGTGCACATGGAGTAATAAGGCATTGGTGATGATCCGGAAGTTAAATATGTGGTCTGTGTACATGCTGTTATGTTTACAGTGCAGCAGCTCAAAAAAATGCCGGTCAACCCTTGACAAGAATTTCACCGTGAAGTCATCTTTGGGGGTATTTTAGATTTTCATATGATTTGTATTGATTGTCACACTGTGGAAAGGTCAGTGCTGAGTATTATATGTAGAGAACATATAGTAAAATTAATTGTGGTGTATGGCCAACAGGCAACGCGAAAGATTGACCCCGGATGTAATTCCATTCGGATTGTCTGTTTGTTATCATGTGAGGGATTGAGAACGTAAGTTGCAGGATAAAATATCCGCCTATAAGTTGCCAACAGCCACCATACATGTGAATATAAAATATTTATTATTACATAAGAAGTATTCAGCAGTTATAACTCTTAACAAAACGCATTTATTTTAAAGTGATTTCTTTTAAAATATCGTAATCACTGTCATCTAGCCACGATTACAGGGGCTCCTTATAGAACAAGTTAGGAGTATCCGTACATGAATCAGGGTCTAACCTGTAACAATATAACACCTAAATCACATTTTATTTATTAATGGAAGAACAATATATGTATTGCATCAAAGTTGGATAGCAACGGTTGTGTTATATTGTTTCAGGTGAGACTCTTATTCATGAATGGATGGTCCTAATTTGCTTTGTAACGAGTCCCTGTGACCATGACATATTCGTCTTTACTGTTAGTAAGTTTTGTTTCCATAGTTAAGAATATGAACATTGCTTTTAGGTAATAAACTTGATCCTGAATAACATCAGCTGTACAATAAATTTACATAGTAATTACTTTGAAAGCTTCTGTCTTGATAGGACTACACCACATTTACTTTAAAGAAAAAGCAATATATGTATTGCATAAAGATGGATAGCAAGGGTTTTTACAGTTGCATCACATATGCGATAATTTTGCTACCTACTGGGACAACCAATGCAACTTGAAATTTATGTTAACTGTCCATTTTTGTGCCATTGAACATCCTTATACCTTAATAATTGTGTTGAATGGACTTATCCAAATATGATCATCTTTTTGGAATATACTCAAATGTTAGGTTGCTATAGTTTTCAAACTGAATTATAGTTTTTGATAGTAAAAAAACATTACAAAATGCTACAATAAGCTGATTGGTTTTCCATTTACTTGAGACACATTTTAAAATGACACAATTCCATCCATTTACTTGGGTAGAAACTCAGTTGTTAGTTGTGGGTCTGAGACGGGGTTTTTAATATGACACCACTCCCGCCCTGTTATTGTTAATTGGGTAGTGATTCAGTAGTTAGTAGGCTGGATTCATGATCATTGGGTCCTCCGTTTGAATCCTGCCTTGATTTACTGGGTTGACTTATGTGTGACTCTGAGCAAGGAACTTGGCTCCCCTAGTCTTAGCGCTGAATAGTTAAAATCTGATGATGTGCCTTTAGGCACCATTGCCAGTCAATCAATTTGGATAATTTAGGCCCTTAATTTATGGCAGCTGAAGAATTACTATTAGTAGCATTGGTACAAACTTGCAGAGACAAACTTAGAGACCTAATCATGTTTTGTATCTTATATGTTTTCAGCATGTTTTTGTTTTCCAATTTTATTGTTTTTGTCATTTGTTTTTATGTAGTGTAGTCATATCATTATTGATGGTGTAAAGAACTTAGAGCTTCGCAGAATTATGCGCTATACAAAGTCTTTGTTATTATTATTATTACTAATAACAAGGTCAAACAATAAAATAGATTTTGCCAAGTCATTATTGATTATATCAAGAAAGACTGCTTTTTTTATCTTTTAACTTGATTCTTGTTCTTACATAAATAACTTTTTAAGATCTTGTGATACTTGTTTTTATAACTGGTAGAGTTGCCAGATTGCAAATGCTGTTGTATTTTATTTTTGAATATTTTATCCTGTTCAGAGCTTTATATTGACAGTGCACCCATGCCAATATCGCAAAATTTCTTGGCACCCCGGTTTTATGTTCAGAGGCCCTCTTGGCTTATCATGTAATTTAATTCTCCATTCCACTCACTACATTTAATAGCCAATAACTATTTTAATAAAGTAACCTAGCACTTTACTGATTTCATATATTTCTAAAAATTTACTGTTTTATCAAAAATAAAAAAGTTGGTACTAATGAATGACTCATACTTCCGTAGTCTTGGTCACCCAAATGTTTGCTTTGTGTCTTTCTCACTGTATCCATGATCAAGATATATTACTCCCATTGCCTATGCACAATATAGTTTTCATGTGTTGATATGTCACACAACACCAATAAACTCTGAAACAATTGCCTGAAATTACTCTAGCTTCATGATGTACATTTACATCATCAACGGGGGGCAGAGTGGTCTAAAGCACTCTATGTTATTGATCACTGCGTGGGTTCGAGTCTCAGATTCGACCAATGTGGGTATGTGGAAAAGCATGCTGGTAGCTTCTCGTGGGTCGGTGGTTCTTTCTGGAATTTTTCCCAGGTTCTTCCTCCACCATTAATACTGGCTGCCATGTATAGCCTTTCATGTGCTGAAAATTGGTGTTAAACCCTAAAACAACAACAACCATCATCAAAACTCGTACCTTCAAATAAATGTGCTTTTCAGTGCATTTTGAATGTTTACTTTTTTGTGTCTTTAGTATTTATCCAAGTATACTTATATTTAAAGTAAAATCTATTCATGCTGTTAATAAAGTGGTGACTTTTCTTCATTATTGTTATACAGTGCAACAAATTGTTGCTCTGTGTCAGTTTATTTGTGTTGTTGTTGATGGGTTATCTCTCGGTAAAATATCATGTCATTGGGATTGTTTATGTGGCCTAGTGGTTAGAGCGTCTGCATTTGCATGTAGGAGGTCACAAGTTGAATCCCTGGCTGAGTCATACCAAAGACTTAGAAAAATGGTACTAACTTGGCACTCAACATTAAGAAGTTAGTGTTAGGACTGGTCGGTCTGGTGTCATTATACATGTAATATGACCAGGTGGGACATCATGCTACATATATGTGTCACGATTTCCCAGTGCTGGGCATCACTATAAACTGCCACACTGCAGATACTGTGATATGACTGAAAAATTGTTAAACCTATATTAAAAATCCAAATCACACACACGCATATTGTTTATTGGCCATAAATGTTACATCCATGACATACAGAATTGCAGCGCAATTATTATTTCCAGTTCAGTACCCACGAATGTAGTTCTAGTCTATTTTTAGAACATTTGTTTCCTTTCTCATTTGGTGGTGACAGAAGAGTTATATTTGTGATTTTTTTTGTAGGAATTTAAAGGTAATTGTTTATTCTTGAGAATATGAGCTCAAAGAGTGGTTGTCTGTGTGTATTTTGGGGAGAGTGCACATTGAGTAATAAGGTCTTGGTGATGATACAGAAGTGAAATCTGTGTTCTGTTTACATGCTGTTCTGTTTACAGTGCAGCCACTCAAAAAAATGTCGGTGAACCCTTGACAAGAACTTCTCCGTGAAATCATCTTTGGATGTATTTTAGATTAACATATGATTTCAATTGTATTGATTGTCACACAGTTGAAAGGTCAGTACCGAAAAATATATGTAGATAACATATAGTAAAATTAATTGTGATGTATGTCCTGTCAGGCAGTTATTATTTAACTTTAAATTGCTATAAAAATGTTATTGTTAATGATAGACACATGAAATTGGAATGTGTTATATAATATATATATAATCACTTTGGAAAAATAAAAATAAAAATAAAAAATTAATTTAATTTTTAAAAATTTTAATGAAATTTAAAAAATATTTTTTAAAAAATTAACATTTGCTCCTTAAAATGCACATAGATAATATTTTTTTGAAATTATATTAAATTATACCAGCATGTTTAAACTCCTACACCATATACAAGCACCAATGTTGGATATTTGTCAAATTTTCTCAGATAAAATATCTTTGTAAGTTAAAATGAGACCATCATTTAAAATATGTGAAGACAAAATTCTGTTTTGTACTGGTCATTCAAACTATTTTTGTGTTTATGATGGATTGGCTTCCTGAGTAACACATATCTGCTTGTATAGCCTTAAGTAATTGTTAACAAACATAGTTACAGGGTGTTTAGTGAGAGGACAGTGATGAAAACTTTATACTAGAACCCACTCAAGTTCTCTTCTAAATCATTTTAAACTGTCTGAGAATGAAATGCAGGTTGAAGGGATAAAATATTCTTTCCTCATGTATATTTACCCTTGGATGTAAGAAAACAGCAGAATGATGTATCGGTAAGTTGAACACAAAATGCATTCAATTTTATTGTTCAATTTGGTTCAGAGATTGATTAGTGAAGTGTAGCATTGTGGCCTGTATGATGTTATGTGAATTCTAATGATCCATCTTAATTTATGCATTATTAATTACTAATAATATTTGTTAACTGACACTCTAAAGATTGCATAAGATATATTCAAACAGATAATTAGATTTTAACTGTACAACTGATCTTAACATGGTTATAATACATATCCCACATAAACAAATATCCACACATTTTAGAATGTTTGGGATCCAAAGTTAACATTCAGTATATCATATAGGCTGATATTGTACCTATAGTGAATCTGTAAGGCACGTTTCCAGCTCTATGATCTAAAAGTATCCCAAAATGTTTTTTTTTCTTCATGAATATGCCTATGTATGGTAACATATTTCAATTTAGTACTTGGACAGTGTGCAGTATTGTAGTATCAGTCGATATCTGATTCCATTCAACCATTGAGCTTAATAATTGGTAACAAACACTCTTAAAATACACTTTAAATGTTCAAACAGATCATTTGAATCATGTTTGCACATTTGATCATAACAAGTACATTGTATATGCCCCAAATATGTATATTTCCATTCTTGTTTACAAGTTTTGGGGATCAGAAAATCACATTTAGTTCAAGATATAGGATGTATTGGTACCTCTAGTTGATCTGTTTGGCCACATTTGGCTGTATTCTCTTGCAATATCCAGAATTATTATTTCCCTCATGAATAAGATTGCTTATAGAATTATATTTTATTTTACTATATTGTTGCTTGACTTTCCCGTATACTGATATGTACGTGTACTTACGTTTGCACCAATGATCAAACCTCATCATCCCAACATTTCCTTAAATTGTATGATGCATAGTCTACTTGATTAGTTATTTAACCTGTAAATGACCAGATATGCTTCTAGAAGCCTCATATACCTTTATGATGAATTTATTACTTTAATACATGGCTATTTCTTTACATTTCTGAGTGTCACTATGTCAAGTTTAATATTTCTTTCCCATGCTTACAACCTGAATGTTATTTGGAAATCACTATATCTAACCCATTTTAACTTCATATTTACTTTCAGCTTACTGTTTTCTAGAACTAAGTGAAACATGGTATATCATTTCAGGTCTAGCCTGGTATCTGAACCAAATTATTATAGTTGGATCAGCTTGGAAGCTCTCCAGCAGTCTGATGGTGATAGCAATGTTTCATTAGGCTCATATGCAGTGTACTGCCATTGGTGACCATTATTAGTTCATATCACCACACTAATATAAAACACCTCGAAGACGTGGCTTAGGTCTTCATGAGAGAGATTAGCACCGTTGTTCAGTAAGGTAAAGCCTACCTAGAAACTGTATTTTCCTATCCCATTGTCGCTTTTTGTAGTTATTGACACTGAAATGTAATGCAATTTTGCTATAAAAATTAAAACATGGTAGTGGTCCCATCAGAACTTTAAATTTGAGTGCGCTATTAGTTATACAAATAACTGCCTAAATACCTGACACAATAAATATGGAACATAGCACTTGTTGTTGCTTCTTTAGTGTGTACACCTATATGCACCTTGACAGGCATATTGCGGTTTGTTGCCAAAATCACTATGAGCCATGTTCATGACTTCACTACCCCTATGAAAAATGTTTTCAGTTATACAGACCCAAACTACCATTCATTTTAAATACCATTGATTGGTCAACTTTTCTGTCTATAATTTCTCAAACTGTGTTTTCAAACTTTTATGAAAATTTAATTTTTCAATACAATTTTGTGTATGAATTTAAATATTTTTTAAAATTTCCATTACAATTTTATTTGATCAATATTTTTAAACTTCAAATGTAATTTTTTAGACAGGTCTTATCTTGTAGTACGATTGGGTTTTAACTGCATTAAAAAAGTCCTTTAATTAAGGAAGATATAGCAAATTTAGTTTTTGGTTTCTCTAGAGCATTTGGACCAACACATGCACCTTGTGGAACACCAGCACTACACACTTTCCAATAGTTGTCACATGTCTTGTTTGCAAGGAAATTCAAAAAGATTATGTATAATGTTCAAATAGATGTGGCATGATAATATAAAAGTTTTACTAAAATGTGCCCCAAAAAGTTGGGCCTGTCAGGAATAACATCACAATCATTATTTCCAGTTATTAAAGTACCCACGAATGTAGTTCTAGTCTTTTTTGAGAACATTTTTCCTCTCTCATTTTGGTGGTGATAGAAGAGTTATATTGATGCATTTTTGGTAGGGATTTAAAGGTAATTGTTTATTTTTGAGAATATGAGTTCAGAGAGTGGTTATCTGTGTGTATTTTGGCAAGAGTGCACATTGAGTAATGCGGTCTTGGTGATGAGCCAGAAGTGAAATCTGTATTCTGTTTACATGTTGTTCTGTTTACAGTGATGCCACTCACAAAAAAATGCCGGTGAACCCTTGACAAGAACTTCACCGTGAAGTCATCTTTGGGTATATTTTTGATTAATATATGATTTTTATTGAATGTCACAGTTGAAAGGTCAGTATTGAGAAATATATGTAGAAAACATATAGTAAAATTAATTGTGATGTATGTCCATACCTTTTGGCAAGTTTTTGAATGAATATGATAAGTGTTCAAGAACAATTCATCCTCAGCTAATTTGTCCCCTAGATAGTTAATTCCTGAGAAATTCATCTTCTTGGGCAATTCATCCCTGTGACAATGTTATCCTATTGAAACAGCATCTCAGGTACTTTGGTCGATTATATTAATAATAATATATTATGTGATTTCCAAATTATGTTTGTTAATTCATGTAATATAAAATATTGATAATAATATATAATAAAGTATGTTCAATAATAGGAAAACTTAGTCTATCGTTTTAAAATTGCTTTTTATCTACCAGTCTGTCTGTTTTTAATCTATCATATTTTGCTTATATTCCTACTACCAATAAAACAATTCTTTCAGATTTGGCAGACATACATATACAAAAGGTCCTCAAATAGCAGTGCTTGCTAAACTTGATCAACAAATGCGTTCAAATGAATATTTGCCAACTGAATATATCAGTCATCGGACATGACATGTCCATAATATATACCATGCAGTTATTTGGTCATCATATTTTAATAATTGTTTAGACACCAATTACACCATACAGCCACAAAGCAGAAGATAAAAGAGGTGGGAAAGCAGCAGAGAGGGTGAACAGACCACCCTTTTCGAGCAAAAATAAGGCCTACAGATCATGTTTTCGAGCAAAATATGGCCTATAGACTACGTTTTCAGACAAAAAATAAGGCTTCCAACAAAATCTCATTTAACCAAAAAAATGAAAACGGAGATTTTACGATTTTTTAATCAATTTTGCTCGCAACGATGTGGTCATCCACCCTCTCTGCTGCTACAGGTTAACAAAAAATAATAAATGATTTTTAACCAAATATTTGATCCAGTCTTTATGATGAAAGTCCTTAGGACTTTACAAACAAACTAATCGCTAACACCTCTTCTTGTAAATCAATCAGATTATTTGACTGGTCGGTGAGTTTGAAATTAATTCTGGTTAATGAATTATTATGGCATCGCATGTAGACAGGATTAATTGGGTTTTCAATAATTAGGTATCCTGGAGGAGCTGTTGGTGCAAACGAATAAAGAATATATCCCTGCTGAGCTTGATTTGATTGCTCTAGATTAATTTGATAGCTTCCTTCAATTACATCACATACTAAATTAAGCGCAATCACCGTTGAAATATTCACGTTGAACGGAGCGATATGCCTACCGCCACCATCTGGATCATTATTATATTTGAGGAGGACAGTTGAATCTGATTTTTGTAGCGCTTTGATATCGGTTTTAACAATTCTTGCTAATTCATCAGCGTTGTATTTCGGAAACTTGAAATTACGCAGATTGTCTTCTGTGATATTGTAATCGGTTAGGAATCGTTGTTTATTGTCGCTGTTGTCATTAATTATTGTTTGAATAATTAGTTCATAGATATATTCCATGTCCGATATAAGCTGATTTATTATTTCAACGTGTTTTTGCGATCTTGTTTTCCGTAGTTGTTCTAGTTGTGTGTCATATAATTGTTTAATCTCATTAAAATAACCACGAACGTCAGTTAGCGTAAATGAAATAGTAACAGTTGACTCGGCTGTTCTTTTAATGATAAAATCCCATTGCAATGTGTCTTTGTTGGTAAATATAAATCTATCGCCGATTCTTCCTTTTCTTATATCAGATAAATTATCTCGATAACTGGGATTGATTTCATGATATGATTGTACATCCGTGGTTAAGTCGGTGGTGGATTTTTCCGGTGGTTTTTCAGGCCATCCTAGTACGGTTCTAATAGAACTTTGATAGATATCTACGACGTATCCTTCTGTGTTTATCTCAATTGCGGATGATAGCGTCGGTTCATGAACTGTTATAGCGATTTTTGACTCTACTCCAGTAATCGATTTTATTCTACGCGCGAATTCGTTATTGATTTGTTCGATTTGGTATGATCCGGTTGGTATGGAAACAACGTTCCAGTCTGGGGTTCCGTCGGGTTTATTCTTATTTGCAAATACCAGTGAATTATTCGGTTGTTGACCATCAAATGATTTTGATCTGATATTAGGCCAACTGTGATACACTCGTAGTTTTGCTAGCGCTATCTCCTTCACGGGGACTGGGCTAGGGAAATTCACACTAAACTCGGGTTCCGTTGATGTTATTGATATCATGCTTGTTTGTACTGGGTTCGTGTTCTCCACTATTTGTTGAAGTAATTCCATCGGTGTCGTCATTGTTATTATACTCATGTTGTATTTCTAATTTTGACACCGCGGAATCATAAATACTGACCATCACTGAGAACTCACAATCTGGTATGGTTGAGATTATTGAGATCATTTTGGTTTTTGGGTTTGTTTTTGGGTTCGTGTTTTCTGATTCCATCGGTGTTGTCATTGTTATTATATTCATGTTGTTGCTCTAATTTTGATATCGCTGAATCAAAAATACTGACCATCGCTGAGAATTCACTATCTGATATAATTGTATTATCGAGTGACGACGATATCATCAGGGATAACTGCGAATATGCGGTTGATGCAATATGAAATTGAATTAAGTAATTCTGCAGTTTACTCTGGCTGCATGATGATATCTTTTTTGCTATCCCGGTTGATATACCCCCGATTGTAGCCACCGCAGAAATGCAAATTGGAACTACAACCGGGGCAATCATTGTAACCGATGCAAGTATTATTCCGGCGCCAGCGAGAACGCTTGACACCGAGTACATAGTAATATCAATTGCGGTGATTCTTCGTCGGTATTTTTTTATTTTTATTTGATACTCCTCGGCGAGGGTTTTGAGTCTAGTCTGAAATTCTCTGACCTGATCATAGCGACATTGCGTTGATGAAATCATTTTTATTTTAAAAATACTAGTGTTTTCAATTGTGTTTTCAAGTTCGCGGAAAGTAATTTCAAATTCGCGGAAAACTCTTTCACGGTGTCGAATCGATATTACGACGATGATGGAATCATTGTTGTTATTTTAAACCAACTAATGTTTTCAATTATCCCACCAACGAAGTGGTTTTAGGATCGGATGAGGGGACACCGGATACAAATTCTATTATCCAGGGTAGTGACTCCCTAATCACGGATTCAACGGAATTGCTTATAACAAACGTAAGCGGGATTGGTATATAGGGTGGAGGTTTTGGTATTTTATCTAATATATATGTCAGCGTGTTAACACCGCGGATACCTGTGTTGCTGAATTCCAAATCAAATTTACGGTGATGTATTATTGTAAGTCGGTAGCAACCTGGTGCACCAGTATGTCTGTTGCCAACACGAAGATAATTATCATTTCCCCGGATCCAATCAAAAGTCCCACTATCAACCGTGTACACGATGTTATTGACGCTTACACTATGTGGAATTTTTACCTTATTGATAGCCGCGATAATTTCAACGAGAGACATACCCGCGTTGTGTGGAATTCCAAAGAACTTATCAACAATGTCATTGACTGGTTTTTGTACCCGCTCAAAATTCCCCTTTAGTTTAGAAATATCGTCAATGACGTCAGAATAGGTTTTATTGATTTCAGTATATTTCATCGACGTTTTATCGCGGCGTTTAAAAAATGAAATCAAAAATAAACTAAAGTCCATATCTACTCGGAGTTTATAATCACTAGCAAGGTCAAAATATGTCGTAGTGGTATCATGACCTTCAGGACCATCAAAGAAATTGTTAACTTTTTCATTGGTGGATTTTTGTTCGTCAATAGCTTTTTTAACTTCAGCGAGGGTCGGGCCTGTCAACGATGTGGTTTCAGACACAGGTGATCTCCCTAGAAATCTATCAACGATGGTATTAAGTGTTGTTTGTCTCACCATAAACATATTAATATCTTTGAGAGTCATCGTAGATGTAGCCGGGACACCAAAGAAACTATTAGCGATGTAGGCATTGTGAGTGTGCTTGCCGATAAACTCACTGATTTCAGCGAGAGTCATTCCTGCCACAAGCGGGTTTCCAAAGAACCTACCAACAATGTCATTAGTGGGTTTTTGATCTTCTATTAGTTTAGAAATCTCGAGATAATTTGCCTTGATTTCTGAAGCAGTCATCATCCTTCCAGCTTCCTTGTTAGCGAAGAATGAATTCAACAAGTCTTTAATTTCAGCGAGAGTCATGCCAACCACAAGCGGGGTTCCAAAGAATTTATGTACGACATTTTTGCGAAAAGAATTATAACCTCGTATATAATCCTCCAGATCACGGCCGTGGGCGGTAATCTTGTTGTCGTGGGTGGTAATCATGTTGTCGTGGGCGGCAATCTTGTTGTCGTGGGTGGCAATCGCGTCGGTGATCGTAGACACAAGTGCGCCTGGTTTAAGTCGTCCGTCGTTGGAATATAGCGCAATAGAGTTTTCAGCGGCGTCGCGCTGCCGTATCAAAATGTCATTCAATGACACATCACTGGATTTCAATTTACCCTGTTTGTCCTGAAATACAACTATTTCGTTCGGGTCAACATTTACTAAATTTAACGTCTCAGCTATTTCATCTTTGATTAGTTTTTTTACATCACCGGTTGCAGTGTCATCGGGTTTGGGTTTCAAAGATCTCCCCCAAATATCAATCATGTTATTGTAAAACTCTTTCTCTCTCTAAAATCGTTTTTGACGACTTCGTTGAAAAATCTTCGATTTTCTCCAGCGATTACTAGTGTATTCATTCACGACAACATGTGGTGGTTTTCCGCTTGGGTTACTCAAGGAGTTAGAAATAGCGTTAAGGACATTTAATACTTCGCTGCCACATATTGGTGGGTCATTCATTTGTTGTGTTGGTAGCGTAGAATACCAAGTCTTCATTGGAAGGGTTTTTATATAACGCATAAACTCTTTTGGTGGGGCTAATCCATATGAATCAAAATAGACAATCCCACGTGGATCAATAGCGTATGCAACCCAGTGAGTTCCAGGTCCGGTGCTGTTATCTAAATTAATGATTCCGGTTTCAACGCTGTTTGGTTGATGTGGTAATTGATCTTTCATAAAGACACCTCTGAAGTTTTTAATCGCGAGTTTTTTAGCAGCATCGAGTAAATCAAAATTGGACATGGGAACCATCATAGACTCTCCAATTAATAAACCGGTCCTAGTCTTAGACCCTTTCCGCTGTACCACGAATACGGGGTTCCTGGTAGTCTTAGACCCTTTCCCTTTTTTTTATATCCTTTCCCAGTTGCCTTCTTTAGTGCCATTCCTGCTGCAGTACCAACGGCTCCTAACGCTGCCGCTTTAGCCACCGCTGGGGCTGCTGCTGCAATCAATGCTGGAATCGCAGCTAACAACGGAAATATACCGCCTGTTTTAATCATATTTTTGATATCAGCCGCAGAGAGAGTAATCTGAACACCCTTTTTTGCTACTAGTGCATCATTGAAATGTTTCACCTGAAGAGTTGTCAGCGATAGTTTATTTGCACCACCAGTCATTTGGTTGGGTTTCAACGTGATTGTGGTTCCACATTTTTTAGCTGATTCCGATTGCAATTTTTTTAATTGACCGGGAGTTAACGCAACACTGATATTACTATATGACATTATACATAATTGATTGATTCTAAATCGTTTACAATTTCAATTACATGTTTTCCACTGGTGCATCTACCACTCTCATTCTTCCACCAACACCTTCAAGTAACATTGATTTATCACTGAGAATGACAGCAACCGCTCTATAATCAGCAATAGCACCACGAGTCACATTAGCTCTAAAATGTATATCAACAACAGATTGTCTCATCAAATCGAGATGTTCCAGTGAGAAGTAATAGATCGGATACAGATTTTTAAAATCATATTGTGATATTTGCAAACCAGTATCCACATTTTGATCGCGTGCCATAAATGACAACAGACGATGATAAACTCGTGCAATATGATTTTCTGTGTAATTAAGTTGTATATCCTCGGATGGTTCCTGTTGGCCGTTTATTCTCAGTGAGACGTCTTTCACACCTAATTGATCAAATATCATATGACTGAAACGTTGATCGCCAACTCGTGTGTTATCCTGTAACGCAATAAATGTATGACGTGGCGCAGAAACGCCTTGTTTTGATGCTAGATTCCACGTGAATAACCCGTTCAGATTTGATTGCTTCACATCTGTACTCACGGTTAGCCAACTCAACAACGACTTTCCTCCTTGGTCCATAAATGATAGTAATCGTTCTTCTGCGGTGATTGCTGGAGTCAACACTGGCATCCACAATGATATTTTTGTTAAATTGACTTTACCTGCATCAGCATTTGGATTTGCATTGTCTGCTGGAATCCTCCAGATTGCGTCACTATCATCACTCTTTCGTACAAGCGATACTGTATGCTTCGCTCCATAAATAACGTTTCGGACGTTTCTACAGAATCCAAATATATGATGCAGTGGAATCGCGCATGAAAATGATTTACGCGCTCCTTGCAACATTGAAATACGTGTTGCAGCTCCTAGATTGAAATTAACATCGTTGTTTATAATCATATCTTCGGCATCAATATTAGCGGTGCCAGCATTATTCTTTGGTCGTCTTACAACAAATTGTTTTCCTCCAGCGGTATTTGTAGCATCTTTTGCAAACATCATAGAAGGTCCTGCTGATCTTGTATAATCATCGGAATATCTCGCTAACCCGATTATTGTTGTAGCCACATCAACATCGCGATCTATCGCCTCAATTTCTTTTCCATCAATGAGATATTTTGCACTCTCAAATAACGCCATGATACCATTATTGACAAAACCGACTTGAGTACCAGCTGGATACGGTGCTGGTACAGCAGCAGTATCAGCAGCTGTTACAATTTCTCCTTCTACTTCAATAAACGCTTCACAGGGCAAAAAGTATTTACTGGTATCATGGACTTGAAGATCAATTCTTGCTCGACTATTTGAGTCTATTGCATGATAGGCGTAATATTGATAATCGCGTACAGAATCATCCTTGCCAACTGGGGCGTCTATATCAAACGCTGGATCATGTGACTTTTTGAACATTTTATTCTATTTATCAGAGTCTAAATCGCGATTTTCCATTTTCATCGTCGTAGTTTTTTAAAGCCACTTCCTGCTATCATATTTGCAATATTGCTTTGGTCGGGGGTTAAAACCATCGACGCTAATTTTTCATCTACTGCGTTATTTATAATTCTACTAACACTTGCAGGCATTTCCGCTGTAGACGGTAACGGTTTTGAAAATCCTTTGGATTTCATCCGTGATTTCACTAATGATGTTATTTTATTCTTCGCAGTTGAAAACGCTTTTCCAGCAAGATCTCCAACAGCACCAATACCCTTATCACGAATAACATCAATTGCTTTCATTCCTAATTGTTTAGCCAACGGCATCACTTTTGGAGCCATTCTCGCAAATAACCCTAAAATGGTATTACCTAAACCATCTCCGTAGTATGCTCTATAAACCGGAAACCGTGAATTAACTCCGTAGACGGGGGTTGGTTTATCATGATTGTAGTGTATGATCATTATTTGAAATCAGAAACAATTTTTCAATTGTTATTTATCTAATCGAATGACTTCGTCATCAGATTTTTCAATTCAGTCACTATGATACCCACTTTCCACTAACTCGCCAATGAAATCTCGATATGTGCTGATATCCATGATACCACCCTGAAATAATCGTCTACAGATATCAGCTGCTTCATTAATTATTTCTGGAGAGTTATTTCCAGCTCGTTTCCCTCCGATGAGAACTTCTAATCGTGATATATCACTGAGAACACTACCAGGACATGAAACACTGGAATCTCTTAATCCACTTCCGCTATAACCCATTGCTACATCCATTTTTTCCATTTCGTCTAAATCGGCTTTTTGTAAATAATCAAGAATATCATCATCATCAGGTGGTAGCTGTTGTTTTTTAGGTGAAAAAGATATTTTCTTTGCAGGTTGCTGTCGCCGCCTTTGCAATTTTTGCGGTTTTTGTTGTTGTTTTTGTTCTTCATATTTTTTATACACGTTACCCACCGCATTGATATATACAATGTATGATGCATTATCGGTATCAATTTGACTTGTTTTAGTTTTGATTTTATAGAATATATCAGCCCAGTGAGTTATATTTCTAACATATTTATGATGTTCTGGTTTCAACATTTTTTTTCTGTTTTCATAAGTCGTAACAACAAGCGCAGGAATTTCTGTTGAATCAGTCTTATCAATTGCTGCTAACCCTTCCTCGTTAAATCTCACGCGTAAATCATCTACTGTTCTTTTTGATTCTATTTTTTGTACGGCCTGTTCTGTTTGTTCAGTTTTCGCTGCTATTTTTTCGAGTTCACCAATAACAGATTTTCCCGTCTCGGGACCATCTCCCAGTATAGCGCGCTCTACTCCCTTCGTTGCTGTTGTTACTGGTTTAAACAATTCTTCAGATCCCGCAGCAAAATCAGTCTGAAGACTCTGTCGTTGTTGTAGTTTATTCCGTACAGAGTCACGAATTGGTACAAATCTCTTAATTGCATCCAGTCGTTCACGAGCCAATCGGGTTGTTAATGCTTCATTGACCATTATTTGAAATCAGAAACAATGTTTCAATTGCAAAACAATATTTCAATCCCCACCTAACAGACGAAAACACTTTTTGTTACATGTCAGACATGTCAGTTAATTTTTAACACGATCATAGAAGCGTTATTTCATCCTATAACAGCTTCTACGATCAGTGCGGAAACGGCACTTTTTCATATAATAATAAAATGTAATGTGCCGTTTCCGCATTGAATTTTTTTAGTGTATTTGATACCGGACCAACCAGCCATAAATTTTTTATTCACTGATTTTGACATTGTCAATCAAAAAATGCTAAAAAAAATTAAAATCTCTATGAGGGACGGTCACAATCAAATAATGATAAATGGTCAATCAAAATTGTTCATTTTCTTGAATTAACGCCCGTAGGTTTCTAACTTTAGAATTAACCTCCTTTTTCAATTCGTATTCGTACCCCAATTCTTTTCGTATTCGTTCTACGATGGTATACAACGGAGCGAACACACTTACGTCACTGGAAAATGCGAGAGAGTCCCGAATAGAATTCTGAATTCTCTTGATGAGCGCATACTTCTTTGGTAGCATATATTTATTGTTGTTAACTCCGTATTCAATATCCTGAAAATCAGACATGATTTGATCAGGATTTAACCCATCTGATAGTTCAATATCCCAACTTTTCAATTTTGAAATCTCGGATAAAATGCTATTCATGTTTTCAGAATTCATTATTCTATAATAATGATATATTTCTAAATGAAAAATATGACGCATTAGACATAACTAAATTGAATTTTTTGTCCCGTCCTTTTTGAAATCGCAGATCGATAAATCCCCTCTGCAACATATCGTACAGAAGGCGGACAAATATCGAAGTGCCTACCGGC
Organism: Unio pictorum; assembly: GCA_030141615.1. Classification (NCBI taxonomy): domain Eukaryota; kingdom Metazoa; phylum Mollusca; class Bivalvia; order Unionida; family Unionidae; genus Unio; species Unio pictorum. The sequence goes on along the minus strand of JARLTB010000203.1, from coordinate 1,921,123 downwards.
GCTGGTTATTGATTGAAATATTTTTTCTTCGTTAGTTATCGTATTCAAAGATTTCACAGGTCTCGCTTTTTTTGAGCAAATGCCAGTCTTTCCTCGTTTGGTATTCTCACTTTGTGTGATAGCCTGCAGATTTGATAAAGAATTGTTTTTCGGATTAGAATCCTTGTGATCAATGACAGAATCATCCTCGATCAATCCATAAAAACATTCAAATGCGAAACGATGATTGAGATATCTCTTCTTCCCGCCAACAGTAAACATCAAGTACCCTTGATTATTCACAGAACCAACTGGTTTCTTCAGTCTGCGGTTTCTTACAACACCATCACTAGATGCTTCATAATTTGTGATCACAGGGTGTTGTCTGAATTCTTGGTTCATTCGTATACTAAATACTATTTGTCTAATTCATTGTTTGGTTTAATGATAAATCTTTCGATGTAGTCTTGAGGAGTTCTTATGTTTTTGTCAGGGACGTTGTCGCTGACAGTGTCAGGGTCAGAGACTTTATCAGGGTCATAATTTCTGATTGATTGTCCATTTTTTATTCTTTTATCATAATAACGCTTCAACTCCCTGTATCGCTTTCCACCGCAATTCAAACACAATTGAGATTTTCCCCTAACCCCAACCCCACATCGTATGCAGGGTAACGGGCCAAGGCTTCCACGACGAAAGCTTTGCATATGATACCCACAAAACTCATTTCTGCATGATTTGTTACACGGGGTTATTGATCCAATCATAAGCCACTTACAGTGATTCATTATATATAAATTCTTCATTTAAATGCTTGTTTTAATTATAGCATGAGGGAATTAAGGAGAACGCCTTCGAAAAATGCTGAATTCAATGCTGATAAGGAGTTTAAGAGATTATTGAAGATTAATCCTAAATTTAATATCGATAGACCCAAAAAACGTCCAATAGACGGAAATATGAAAGAATTTAAGAGATTATTGAAGATTAATCCTAAATTTAATCTCGATAGACCAAAAAAAACGTCCAAGAGATTATTGAAGATTAATCCTAAATTTAATCTCAAACGTCCAAGAGACGGAAACATGAGAGAGTTTAAGAGATTATTGAAGATTAATCCTAAATTTAATCTCGATAGACCCAAAAAACGTAACAAACGTCCAAGAGACGGAAACATGAAAGAGTTTAAGAGATTATTGAAGATTAATCCTAAATTTAATCTCGATAGACCCAAAAAACGTAACAAACGTCCAAGAGACGGAAACATGAAAGAGTTTAAGAGATTATTGAAGATTAATCCTAAATTTAATCTCGATAAACCAAAAAAAACGTCCAAGAGATTATTGAAGATTAATCCTAAATTTAATCTCGATAAACCAAAAAAACGTCCAAGAGATTACCCTGGAAGGATGCTCAATTCAATCTCGATATAGTTTCTAATACACCAAAGAATACAATTCTTGATAAAGCCATGATTAGTAAAATCAGAGACTGTTTTAATGAATTTAAGCGTGATGGGGCATCTTATTGTTGGTCAACATTTCGAATTGATGGTGTTGTTGACGCTACCATGACTGATGAAAAAGCAGCAGTGATAATTTCACGTGTTGGGGAAAAAAGGCATTTTTTCCGAATCAAATTCATTATCGAAGTCGATGGCAAATGGATTATTAGGGATAAATTTGAACCAATTCTCAAGAATAAAAAAGCTGTCATTGTGAGTAGAGATTCCAAACCAGGAATTCTAACCGGCATTAACAAACCATACTACGAAAGATCTTATCCCGTAACAGCAATGGTTTATGGGATATATCCGTTAAATGATAAACCCGATATCGCAAAACTAGCTCCTATGAAATATTCGTCAGGGCTTAATTGTGTAGCAGAACGAATAATAGAACATTTCACAAATGCGTCCCGGGGAAATAAACTAACTGATCTGCGACGTAGGAAAATAACCGAGTGGGAACTGACAGTGAAACAGCATGGTGCAAAGATTTCTGATATAGCTAAATTAGAAGCATCATTAAAATTCCCAATATCAGTAACAACAATAACCGGAGAAGTATTATACGAACCGAAATATCAATCGCGAGGAGCCCCAATACAGATTATTGATCATAACAAACACGCGTGGACACCTGCGGTAACAGTATTTCCACGAGAACGAACCGTGAAATATATCCCCGAGGAATTTTCCGGGGATGTTTTCTATGAAGAGAGATTATTTGATGCTATTCATGCGTTGTGTAAAGATGATCCTGTGTCAGTGTGGTTACTTAGAAGTGATGAAGATCCCGAAATAGGATTCGATCAATTTGTAAAACCAAATGGTGAATTATATCGCGTTGAAGAATTAGATAATAGAATGAGAAAAATCGCTAGTGATTTTTCACCGGAGAATTCCCATGAAAAACTACTCACGGATAGTTTTACTATTCCATCAGTGGTAGCTCACTTCGCAAGAGAAAAAAACTCATGGCGTCCAACACGAAGTGATTTTCTCGAGGATGTTAAATTGAGTTGCGTCGAATTTGGTCATGGAGGACTGTGGAATACGAAATACTCACGTGATGGAATGATTTCAATTGATATAGCCGCGTGTTATCCCGGAAGTTTTCTCGGGTATGGGGAATGTAGTAACTACTTTCAACGATTTGGACACCCCACGCATGAAATGACTCGTGTTGCGATTAATGGGCCATTACCTGATTTTGATTTAACCGGATTCGCTCGTGTGATATCATTTGAATTAGCGTCAGGATTACATCCGTGTAGTTATGTTTGGCTCGGTAGACACCTATCTGAAAAACACTGGATGCCAATAGTGCTATTGAGATATATGATTGATTGTGGTATGCTAATATCGTTGATTGTTTCCGAGGCTATTATATGCTATCGAGCTCAGAAAGAAGTTTGGCTACCACAACCCGATCTAGATCGTATAATCAGCGAACTACGAAAACAGTGTCCAGATTTCAGTGAAGAAGAAATCATAAATTGGTCTAAGAAGTTATTTGAAAGTAAAAAAGAACAAGCAAAGGATCTCGGACGAAGAATAATCGGTAAATTTACCCAGGGTGGAAGATACGACAATGCAAAATATTCTTCGCGCTTGATCATAGATATCGCTGAATACGATTTTATTGTAGCGGATTTAATGAAACAGGGAAAACTTGTATCCCGTAAGGATGCTTTTCTATCCAATGGTGAGAAATTAGGTACGGTTGTTACCTACTGTGATGGACATAATTCCCAGTATACACATTTGAGAAGTTCAATGCTAGCCTATGCTTCTATTAATCTATTTTCGATGATAAATAGATTTCCTAATACCGCGGTTAGAGTGGCCACTGATTCGATGTATATACACAATATGTACAAATCAGCTGTAGCTAAATTCACAGATCCCGAAGAAAATTGGGGGCGTTGGCGATTTAAAAAGGAGATGCTACATGAGTATTGTGAATCCGCAGACGTTGCCATGGATGATAAATATCTTTGTTGTAACCGTATTGAAATTCAATCAGAATTTTCTAATGCACCACCGGTATCTGATCCAGTATGTAGATACAAGACAGTTTATTTAAACGGTTGTGGTGGGTCAGGAAAGACAACTCGTGCAATTGAATTATTTCGTCGGTCAACCATGATTGTGTTAACACCGACTCACAGACTCGCCAGAGAGATGATACAGCGAGGGGTAAATGCCTGTACTTATCATAGTTTCTTTCGATGGAAGGGTGACAAATGGACTCCTGAGCGTATGGGTGATAAATTCATTCCTGAAATCATAATTTGGGATGAAATATGCACAGTGTCATTAGATGTATTACAAACATTTCTGGAGTGGTTGTTAAACAAAAACACAAAAGTCGTCATGTGCGGTGATCACGGCCAACCACCACCATTTGTCGGTGCATCTCCACATGAATGGCTAAGGGGTTTTGTAGACTATTATGAAGAAATTACCACTGATTATAGATCAATTGATGAACGATTACGAGAATTCAAAGCGCTAATTAGATTACAACCGGATAGAATCCAATGCGAAATAGCGCGTGAAGTGATTTCAGAAACTCCAATGAATGATTTCTGGGAAACATGGAGACCAAATGATTTGATAATTGCAAGAAGAAAAATAGTCAGGGACACACTTCAGATGAAGTTATTTGAATTGCATAAAGAAAAATTTGCAACGCTTCCAGTACCCCTTTGTTATAGGCCATCGGATACACGAAAACAGAACATTGAAGTTGATATTCCAGGACAGAGTGAAAAACAAATTCTCGTATTAAATGATATTGTGCTGGTTGATATCAATGTCGTTGAAGATGCATTGCGTGCTAATAAATCCCCGTGGACGCTAGGATACGCAGCAACAATACACTCTTCACAGGGATTGACTATATCGGATACAATTGTTTGCATGGTGGATAATCGCATCGAATGGTCGAATTTAGTCTATCTCGCAGTATCCAGAGTACGAAAAATAAATCAACTTCGAAGAATTGTTTTCGATGATAATGACACCACAATAAATGATATTGATGTTAAAATTATTGATAAAAAACTCTCCGGTTACAAACAACAGGACAAAAAAAAACAACGAGAATTTGATATTGATGCTGAATTAATAATCACTTTGAAGAAACAACAGAATAATCACTGCGCGAGTTGCAATTGTATAATGCGTTGGCAGTATTCGGATAAGGATCCTCGCCAATTCACCGTAGACAGAAAAAATAACAATCTCGGTCATGTCAGAAACAATGTGATGTTGACTTGTCTTGAGTGCAATAGACGCAACGGTGCTAGTTAAGACCATGCGGTGGCAATTGAGTATCCTCGGGAATTACCTGTAGTTGTTGTCTAGTAAATCCTCGTTGAGGGGCAGTTGAATCCAGTTTATAAATTGCTGGTCTACCAGTTGATCGTGTTATAGTAGATATCTTGTGTGCAGTAACACTCCAAATAGGATCAGTAGCCATTTTTGTGCCACCCTCAAGCTCTCCTGGTTCGTATAAGTACCTAACAGTGACATTACTACCAAGAATTGGTTCTTTGAAATCTTTTTGTGGTTGTACGGGTATAGACTTCTTTTTAATAGCGTTGCTAGGTTTCATGTTGATTGTTCTAGTAATCTCATTATTCAGTGCGGTAATCACAGCTGGTAACCTTTTGACCCATTCCCGGGATCGCTTTTCTTGAATGAATTCTTTTGCGTATTGATATCCAAATAACCGCTCAGCAATCGTCCGATTAAATCGTTCTACAATGGCCTGATCGCGATGTAGCGCAGTATGCCCTCGTCGTATGGTGACATTATGATGTTTCATTGTAGATAACACTTCACCCTGAAATTCCTTGCCAGGATCAACCTGCAATAGATTTGGCCAGTGCAGAGGACCTCGTCGATAAATCCTCTCAAATGCAGAAGCGACTTCAGTGGCTGATTTTGTTTTTAACGGTTCTGCTTCTTTGTATCGACTTGCAATATCAACTACGGTTAGCGCGTATTTGTAACCACGATCATGTGGCAGAAATAATATATCAGCCTGATGAACTTCATTAGGAGCGGTCACATCAAAATGCGAGAATTGAATTTGTTTAGGCGGTGGTAGATAAATTTGCCATAGTGCCTGTTTGGATAACCAATTAGCCGCAGTGGTTTTTTTCACTTTTGCAGCGCTAGCGAGTTTATGGACTGCTGATTTACCCCTCCAGTATCCTCTTGGGGAATAATAAATTGATTCCATATTATTAATTACCAGCACCTAACATCAATTTACTTTTCATAGCCGATTTTATTAAAAAGGAAGCCAATGTTTCTTTGAAGGATTTATCAGGAATAGCATTTAACGCATGAATTAATTTCACATCTGCGAGATGCCTGTTTTGCAGATTGCTGCTTTTATAAGCAACATCATGAAGGTGACAGGCCTTATCAATGGCGTTTATTGGTTCTTCACCGGGTCGGGACTGATTTTGATCATTGAGTCTGATATCAAGTCTGGTTCCCGGTCCACAGTAGCTATATCCTGGAAGGTGCTTTTCTCCGGGGTACTTTGCCCATGGGGTTCCAGGGAGCTTTGCCAATTTGGCTGCGATATCACCTCCTCGTTTTTTTTAAAAACATCTCCGGATTGTAAAATCTTTGATTTTGTAGAAACAAATCTGAACTTTTTAATACCACATGTTGAACATCTACCAGTAAGTGCTGATCTGTTATTTTTAGTTGTAACCGTCGTCACATCATTTGTGCTAGTACGCGTTTTACACTTCATACAATATAGATCCATAATTTATGTATAGAGATATGGATATAATTGATTTTTCAGCGACTAAAACAAGAGAACCAATTAAGCATCATGCAGCGCTACCAAACTCTATCCGGATGATTATAATCGGGCCATCTGGATCCGGTAAAACGCAATTGTTACTCAATTTAATAATGAGATGGATGAAGTGGGATAAGTTGTATTTAATTGCCCCTAGCGTAGATGCTCAACGATGTTATGAAGTGCTAAAAGATTTTAACGACAGCGCGGTAGAAAAATCCGGAGAGGGTATTATTGAGTTTATAACCGATATCGATGAAGCACCGAGCATTGATGATATTGATGGAGATATTAACAATTTAGTCGTATACGACGATATAATGTTAGATAAACAAAAAAATCCTGCTAGGATCTTTTCCCGGGGGCGTCACAAAAACACTGACGTGATATATGTCACTCAACGCTACACTCAGGTTCCAAAAGTCATCAGAGATAACTGCAATATTCTTGCTGTATTCAACGGAGTTGATACTCATACTCTTAGAAATATATGGCAGACATGGTGTTCTGATATGGACTTCAATCAATTTCGAGATTTCTTTAGTCATGCTCAGTCAACCCCGTACGGATTCGCAACAATAAATTTGCATGATCCTCGGACACGATATCGTATCGGACTGGATCAAATATTTGGTTAAAAATCATTTATTATTTTTTGTTAACCTGTAGCAGCAGAGAGGGTGGATGACCACATCGTTGCGAGCAAAATTGATTAAAAAATCGTAAAATCTCCGTTTTCATTTTTTTGGTTAAATGAGATTTTGTTGGAAGCCTTATTTTTTGTCTGAAAACGTAGTCTATAGGCCATATTTTGCTCGAAAACATGATCTGTAGGCCTTATTTTTGCTCGAAAAGGGTGGTCTGTTCACCCTCTCTGCTGCTGGGAAAGACTTTTCATGGACCAAATATCAATACTTTAACAATTGTGCAAGGATAAATATTGTCATTACATCTGATCCATATTGTGTGGCAATGTCAGTATGTATCAGATCATTAAGAAATTTTTTTTTTCTGTCTTTGGTTTTAAGACATCAATCGTTGCTTTTCAAAATAATTTTTAATGCAGTACAATTTTTAGATGATATGTTACAAAACAATTTTTATGAACTTATGGGTTTTTTTATGAAATTTTTTATAGTTTCCTCTAACAGTCTCAGTGTGCTTATAAAAAATTGAAAAAGTCAAATTTTATCTCAATCAGTCATGAATAGGTACAACATTTTCTCAGGGAATACTTTTACTTACTTAGCAAGAAATATTGAAAGTAATCATGAACTTACTAATAAGTAATTATGTGATAGCGGCTATGGAAGATGTGCCATTCTCTTTGTTTTGACTTCTTTTTTGTGCAGGTCAGCACGTGACAGAGTCTCTGTGTAAAAGTGAGATGGAGCATGGTATCTGTGTATGATAGTGAATGCATAACACTGTCAGAAAGATTTCAGTAGATGTATTATGTTTAATTATATTTTGTTGATATCAAAATGTATTGGAAGGGTATTTATGATTGTGTTTTTTTTAATTGCTTGATTCATTTAACACAAGTGTGATTGGTTGTCAATGAAGACATAATTACACAAGAGACCAGTATTGTAATTAGCAGCCATGATCCTGTTTTATATCATCATTTAACAGATAATAGAGTTGGTTAGGATCAATAAAATTACAAGGAATCTTGAAACAATAGATTTAGTCCCTAATGCAATTTGTTTTCTTTTTTCACTGAACCAGCATATCATGTGGTCACACTGCATCAAATACAGTTACAATAATGCCAGTATTATGGATGGCATAAGCAACTCAGTTCTGACCAGAATTCACTCAGAGAATCAAGCATGCAATGTTGAACAACAGTACCATCCAGTCATAAAGGAGTGCAAACACAAACACAAATGGCACTTATATTTTAAAACCTCCAACTGAACTACTGATAGCAGGAAAGACTGCATTTAATTAAGACTGTTGCAATGTTTGATAGATTTTAAAGACAGAAACCTTGTGACTGTTTTAAAATGTCTGTGTGGTTGTGATTCTGTGAGTGTGTACACTTGTGTTTGTTTGGTGATGATATTTGACAATGCAAAGCTAACCAACTATATTTTGTTTGTAAGTGTATTAAATGCTTTAAAGAAAACGTGTTATTTTCTTGTATTCGGGTTTGAATTTACAATTTCTGTAGGATTATATGAAAAGAGCTTATTCTGAATTGGACGATCTAGCTTTGGGGTGGTGGTGAACGCACTGCCTCACTGACCCCCCCCCCTTTTTCTCTTCTTCTTTTCTGGACGTAAAAACACCCTTTTGAGTCTCAGGAACCATCTGGAAATATTGCAAGTATGACATTGTAAGGCTCTGCATCTGCCTGTCAACAATCTCTTCTTGCCATCCTGGAGTCCATATTCTGATCTAATTATGTCAAACATGGAATAGAGCTTTATATCATCAAAATCTCTTAAAATTCAAGAATTAGTAAGAGACATGGATATTAATGTGTTGATCTTGCACTTAATTGGCTAAACTTGTTACCACTCTGGAAGCCATACATTTTGATATGATTTGGATAAAACTTGGAATATATCCTTATTCGATAAAGATCTCTGACAAGTTTGATAATGACCAAGATCTATGCATGCTAATAAGGAGAACTTGCATTTGAGTGGAAGCCATATTGTATTATCTGATTTTAATCTGAATTGCAATAGGGGCTTATATCATTAAGATCTTGGATGGAAGAACAAGACTTACACATATTAATCAGATAATCTTGCATCTGATTGTCTTAGATTGTTACCACTCTGAAGGCCACATTTCTAATCCAACTTTGACCACGTTTGGAATATATGCTTAAATCATCAAGATGTTGATCAACAGTGACAGATCCAGTAATATTGTTGTGGAGTGTAAACAAGTAGGCATAGGGTCAGTAAGATGGAAATTATGGTGAAGGCCCAGAGGAAAAGGTCCTACATTTGTAATATTTCCAGGACATCCTTTTAAGCATCTAAACATTTAAAATACTACTCTTAAAAATGTTGCTGCTGTTTCATGTTCATTTTTGTTGGGGGGGGGGTGCATGTCATTAAAGGTCAAGTTCAAATTAACAATGAGTGTGATCCACACATATCAATATGGTGATCTTGCATCAAATTGGCGGATCGTGTTACCTCTCTGAAAGCCGTTTTTCTGATTATATATTTAAGATCATGAATAAATTTGGTAATGGGCATAATCCACACATTAGTAAGATAATCCTTTGCATCTGATTGGCTGACCTTGTATCCACTGGAGGACAGATTTCTGATATGATTTTGAATAAATGCATATATCATCCAGATCTCAGATGGATTTGATAGCGAATGAGATCAATGCATATTAGTAAGGTTATCTTGCACCTGTTTGGCTTAACTTGATCCCATTCTGGATATGATATTTCTGATCTGATTTTGATCAAACTTGGGATATATAATTAAGCTCTTGCATAGGTTTGATAATGTGTGAGATGAACACATAACGATGAGCACTGTCTACTCTGTCAAATTTCATTTTCCCTATAGCAGTTATTAAAACTGCTAAAGTTACCGATAGTGTACTTTGGACTATTTCAACTTCATTTCATGTCGATGTGGGAACAGCCATTTTGATCAACTGTCTTCGTTCTGAGGCCTCTAGTGAGTCTCATGCAACATATTAAGAAATTTTAGTCACAGTAAATGAAAGTAGCATTGAGGTATGTCATCATTTTTTTCAACGAACCTGTTGTAAATGCATGCAAATTCGCCATATACCAGTCCCAGTTTCAGAAGTATATAATAAGCAGAGCAGAACCATAAAATTAAGCACGTGTTATTGTTGTACAATTTGATTTTGGTGGCATAGAGTAAACATTGAAATCGTGAGCATCTAAACAGTTCTTTTGAATAATTAGTGCGCATTTATTTCACAGGGCAGTATTTGTTGGTCGAACACAATCCTCAAACCCCAGCCCATCAGGAAAAGTGATCTATTTTAACAATACATATTGTATTGTATCAACATAGCAACCAATATTATGCTAAAGACAGGACACTTGATGTACTACAATTTGTCCTGAGATGTCATTGATAAAGTTTTCATGCTGAATAGAGATGGAACAGATCAGGTTCACAGAGGTCAAAGGGTACAATGTTTACTAATTCTTCCAACACTTAGATATATATAAAAAATAATTTCTATTTATCTACCTGTCTGTTTATAATCTAGCATATTTTACAGGTATACCTATCTACCAGTAAAAAAATATCTTTCAGATATGGCATACACACATACATAGATGGTCCTCAAATGACAATGTTTGCTAAACTTGACCAACAAATGAGTTCAAATGACTATTTGCCAACTGAATATGTCATTCATTGGACATGAGGTGTCCATAATTATCCCATGCAGTTATTTTGGCCATCATATTTTAACAATCCTTTAAATACCATACAGACACAAAGCAGAAGATAAAAGGGACATGAAAGATTTTCTCGTGGACTTACCAAATATCTTTGCTTTCAATAATTGTGCAAGGATAAATATTGATATGTCTGATCCATACACCATGTACTTTTTAACTAGATTGTGTGTCAGTGTCGGTACCTGTCGGATCATTAAAACCAAATACATTATTTTCTGTCTTTGGAGTTTGATGATTTTATGACAACAAAAATTGTTTGTCAAAATAATTTTTATTGGCAGTATAATTTTGAGATGATATGTTACAAAACAATTTTTCATGAACTTGTGTTTTCAGACATGATCTCCAGTGAACCTTGATTGTTTTTCAAGTAACAAACACAAGGTGTTTATCAGCAATTGAACAACTCAAAATTATCTTAATTGGTTGTGAATAGGAAAATCTGAGCTAATTTAAAAATACATATTGTATTTTTTTCACATTAGCAACCAATTTTTTTCTAAATACAGGAACACAAGACTTGCCACATTTCTACGAGAGATCTCATTGATAAAATTTACAGGTTAAATAGGGATGAAATAGATCAGGTTCACCGAGGTCAAAAGTACGAGGTTTGCGCATTCCTCCAACAGTAGTATAAGGAAGCAAGTGAATTTGCCTTGTAATTGTTCTTTATTTTCTTACAAATGAATGAATAGAAACACTTTTACAAATACTACTTTTCTTTAACCTATTCCAAGTTTATATTACTTCTGTGCTCTAAAACATTTAATTTCTCCACAATTAGAAACATTTCAAACACAATACTGCAGCCACAAAACATTGTATCAACAACAGCAAGAAAGGCTATTTAGATTATTGTTTATTTATAGCATCAATATTACTGTATGAATTTATTGAGAAAATCATACATGATTATATTTGAAAGAGAAAAGCAATTGCACAAATGTTCATGTTTGTTTTAATGTTCCACTCTACAGTTTCATTGCTTGCACAGGGTTTGACTTTTAAAGGAATAGAATTTCTCAGGTGTTCCTCATTGGTTATACTGACTATTTAAAAAAGACCTTTCATATGTTAGGTATCAATAAAATAAAAATAAAAATTCACATTTTTTTGGGTGTATGATTGTTGGGTGTAAATAGGGTTATAAAGTATACAGTTTGACCTTACTTCAAACAAGCACCTCTCAAAAAATTTATCTCTGCTTGGTCATTTTCACTTCCTGGTCTCTACACGTAAAGTAAAGAAAAAAAACCTAACATCATGTTTTTTATAGCTCTACTGGTCATAGAGTAGAGGAGCTAATAGGATGGTCCATTGTCTATCATCCATCCATCATCTGTCTGTCTGTTAGCATGTTTGTTTAACACTCCTCCTAAACTACTTAGAAGATAAACTTGACATTTTACACACATTCTTCTCAAGGTCTAGTTGGTCCTAAATGAAAAATGTTTTGCTTGGTCATCCAATATAACTGCCACAGTGGCCATCTTAAAAGTCATGGGGTTTTCATGAAAAGACTTATTATGTTGTCAAGTTGATCCTGAAAAAAAAATTGTATCTACCTGACATCCATTATGGCTGCCATAGTGAATATCTTGAAAATCTTGTTATCATTACTGCTTCTACATGGATGGAAATATCAACATGAAGTTTTCACTAAAAGACTTATTATAATGTCTGGTGCCTTCAGAATGAAAATGGTGCTGATATGACATCCAAAATGGCCACCATAGCTGTCATCTTATTTCTACTGTTCTTAGATGGATGGTTATATCATCATATGGCTTTCACTATAAAAGAAGAAACGTATGCTGTCTAGTTGGTCCTTAATTAAAAATCGTGTCAATCTGATGCCTAATATGCCTACAATGGCAGTCATCTTGAAAATCTTGTTATTGCAACTCTTGCGAAAAAACTTTTTTTGTCTGGTTGGTACTGGATGAAAGTGGTGCTGATCTGATGTACAGTATGGTTGCCACAGTGGCCATCTTGAAAATGGTATCACTACTACTTCTAGATGGATGGTCATCACCTTTTAGTTTGTGTTTAAATACAAATCTAATGGTGTGACGATTTTACCCCAACCCCTTGTATGTAGGTATAAGTAACTATAACTTGTGATTCTGACTGGCCTTGTACATGTATAAATTGTATGTCTGCCTGACCCAGCTGTGATGTTCAAATTGTTCTAAAAGTTAGCTAATCCCCTTACGTAAGATGGTCTTTGTTAGCTCTCGAGGGGAGAGGAGACTGTGTCCATCGCGGACGGGTGACGTAACCACATCAAAGGACAGGACAGCGTCAAATAAGAAGACTGTAACAATTGATAGACACACAGACAGACATTCGGATGATTGACAGTCGAACGACTGACCAGAGTCGATCGCCCTCCAATCGAAATGCGCTGAGGGTGGGCACTTGATTGGAATCTGCGATAATAATTCATGTTTAGTAAGAATTCGTCAGTTGCTACAAGAATTGAGAAGAGAGTAGAACTTCGTACGGCCAGACGAAAATTGGTGGCAGACTCAGATTTTAGAAATCAAGGGAATCTTAAGATAGCTTCAAAGGTCAGTGTGATTTTGTTTGATTTCTGCTTGACACGTCTGCGGAATTGAAGGTTCTCGTATGTATATTCATTTTACTTGTATTGTAGTATGAATAGTTAATTATGATATTAATATTTTGCATCTTTCGTGATGTTCGTTAGTACCTTTGCTTGCAATTGATTATGATGTAAATTCGTTGCATCTTCTTCATGATATTATATTACCCCTTTTTTTGTGAGGTAAAATGTTGCTCTCCTTTTGTTAGTAATAGGTGTGCATATTATTTCGTGAAGAATTGTATTGTTGCTAGCCGCTATAAGAATTAGTATTATAATTCTTTGTGTAGGTATATTATGGTAGACTAGCACTTTGTTTACGTAATGATATTTTGCCATTGAGTTAACGGATTTCCGTTATTGCAATTTGAATGTGAATATTGTGGATTCGGTACGCTTGTGTAGGACATATATATAAATATATAGATAGTCATATTACTAATAGTAGTAATATTATAATACAATGATATTTGAAATATTTGTATGTATATACTGATAGGGCTCAGTATGTAGATGTTTGAATTCTTTGTGAGATTGTGTTGTGGCGCCATTTTGTAAGCGGCGGAAGCGTATGGGAATTTCGATGTGTGCGCATGCGTGACCAAAAATGTCCCGCCTAAAACTGATGGTTCAATTCAGTGACTTAGTGTGAGGTAATATTCATCACCATATGCTAATGCATTATACCTTTCAACAGGAAGCTTTCGGGTGACGTTGAAGAGAATTCCGGGGAAATTTCGGGTGACGTTGAGAGAATTCCGGGTGACGTTGAGAGAATTCCGGGGAAATTTCGGATGACGTGGAAAGAATTCCGAGTGAATTTGAGAGATACCGAGTGAATTTCGGGTGACCTCAAGAGATACCGTAGAAGAGGAAACGGAAGTAGAGATAGAAGAGGAAACGGAAGTAGAGATAGAAGAGGAAACGGAAGTAGAGGAATCGGAAGGAGAGAAAGACGGAAGGAGACTTATTTAGATGAGTAACACTCAAGAAGGGAAAATATTCCTCACACTGAAATCAAATGATGATCTAGGGATCATTGGGTCAAGAGTGACATTGATTGCTTAATATCTTTAAAATTTTCATTTATTAAATTGTTGTTTAAATTTCATCTTTGTATTTCTTTTAATTTAACTGTCGGCATTGCTGACTGGGGGCTCGTAGCCATATATAATATATTGTCCAGAAGTAAACATTCTGAAAGCGGACCAGGGGAACTTCCTCATAATTCTGTAAAGTCTATAGGAAGAACCTCACCCCTACTAAACGACACTTCACAGTGGGCGCTTCGTCCGGGATATGAATTAGACATATATTATTTTAGGACCTAAAGTTATTTGTAGGAGTATTAGGGAACAGTGTTAGATATTTTCCATTCTTTGTATTCGTTTTATGATTTTCTCATCTTGCATTTTATTGTCATATGTGCATGCTTTGTAGACCTTCCATTGCTAGCAGTACTGGTGAAGCAGATGTCGAACAAATATCGTACCTGAACGAAATTAGTTGCTATCGACAGGTAAGTATTTAAACTTGTATTACAAGTATCTGTGTCTTGTAGAATATTGAGACAAGGTATCACTTTACATTAGTTATAATGGCCACCGAAAGGCAAATGATAAAGGAATATCGAGCTATGGGGTCTGAAGAGCTCGGATATGAGGGAGATCGCCTGGCGGCCTTTATAGAAGAAAGGATCAAGGAATGGAAGGACGGAAAAGCAGCGGACAGAGAGCTGGAGCTAGCCAAGATAGCAGCGGACAAAGAGCTAGCCAAGATAACAGCGGAACAGGAGCTAGCCAAGATAACAGCGGAACAGGAGCTAGCCAAGATAGCTGCAGACCAAGAGCTAGCCAGACTCGCCCACACTCTGGAGATGGAAAAGGTGAGAGTTGAAGCTAGGACCAACGGACGGGACGACGCCAGTACAAGCTCTGGAACGACCAGCCGACCATTCATCAACCACCGGATGGTCCAGATCAACATGCCACGCTTTAATGACAGGGAGGAGGCTATTGACGATTTTCTCGTGCAGTTCGAGAAACTCGCACACGCTCATCAGGTCCCTGAACAGCACTGGGCCATTAATGTCTCAGCCTTTTTGCAAGGTGCAGCTCGGGAAGTCTACCACGGCTTAGCTGCAGAAGAGGCTGATGACTACAATGCCCTCAAGAAGGCCCTTCTCTGCCATTATCGGCTGACCGCCGAGACTTACCAGAAACTTTTTCGGAACTCTGCGAAAAAGGTAACAGAGACCCACTCTCAATTCCACAACCGTGTTCGAGGTTTATTTGACAAGTGGATGAAAATGGCTGAAGTCGAACGCACGTACGACGGGCTACGCGAGGTAATACTCAAGGAACATGTCCTGGGTACTTACCGTCGCGAATTGACAGTCTTCTTAGCCGAAAGAGAACACCGGACGCTCGAAGAGATCGCTAACATGGCGGAGCGATACGAGCAGGCGCACTCGAAGAGTGGAGGTTCCGGGGGCGCGGATCGACCCCGACCCTCTGAGTCGCGTCGAATGGGGGAGGTTGAGCCGGCTGTCCGCAACCGTCAGAGCGACGGGAAGGTCGGAGGGGCACCTACAGGTAGGGATGCCACCTATCGACCTGGACAGGCCTCACCCACGAAACCAGGACTTGCAAGTCGGCGAGGGCCGCCGACGTGTTTTAACTGCAAGCGCCTGGGGCATTTTGCCAGGGACTGTCCGAAGGGCAGGCAGATCCAGGTGAATGTCGTTGCTAGGAAGGAGTGCGTGCCGGAAGCGAGTCGCAACCCAGCCAACCTTGCGGCCGCAACTGTCAATGGTGAAGGTGCCACCATCTTGTATGACACTGGGTGCAGCGTCCCCGCGCTTGTCGACAAGAAGTATGTCAAGCCGGAGGACTATACAGGGGAGGTAATAGAAGTTCAGTACGCGAACTGCGCGCGTGACTCATTACCAGTAGCTGTCATTGACCTCGATTCACCATACGTGAAGGGGAAAATTGCAGCTGTTTGCTTGGAGGGTCTATCACATGACGTCATATTGGGATGCCGTTATGTGTTGCCCCAGCCGAACCCCGAAACATGTACACCTATGCCAGTGAGTGCTGTTGAGACCAGGGCCATGAGTCGACAGCCGAAACCGAAGCCGATCCAAGTTACATCGACACCGGTTAGTAATGTTCTTCCAGCTGAGTTGAGGAAGCTGCAACAGGATGACGCAACTCTGGCGCAGTTGCATAAACACGCAGAAGCAGGAACTGAAAGGGAAACTCCGAACGGCGTGGTGAAGTTCGTCTACAAGAAGGGAATCTTGTATCGCCACGCCAGGAAACACAACGAACAATTTAAGCAAGTCGTTGTGCCAAAGGAAAAGCGTTGTGAAGTGCTGAAGCTTGCACACGAAAGTCTCAGGGGTGGACACATGGGAATTGCTAAGACACGTGACCGTCTTGTAAAAGAGTTTTACTGGCCAGGGGTCCAGGGAGACGTAAAACGGTTCTGTCTCTCCTGTGACAAATGCCAGAGAATGGCACCGAAAACGGATCATCGACCCATTCCCTTGGGGAGTACGCCCCTTATCCATGAACCATTTAGACGTGTCGCCATGGATTTAATCGGACCGATAAAACCCGCGTCTGCGCACGGAAATCGGTATATTTTAACGGTCGTCGATTATGCTACACGCTATCCGGAGGCCGTAGCATTGCGTAACATTGACACTGAAACCGTCGCGGAAGCTCTGTTTGTGATCTGGTCAAGAGTCGGAGTGCCCGACGAGATCTTGACCGATCAAGGGACACAATTCATGAGTCGTGTGATGGCGGAGGTGAATCGTCTCATGTCAATTAAGCACCTCACGACCACACCGTATCACCCCCAATGTAACGGATTGGTCGAACGGTTTAATGGGACTCTAAAGCACACGCTCAAGAAATTGTACGAAGGCCGCCCCAAGGATTGGGACCGGTATATTCCAGCCATGCTTTTCGCATACCGGGAAGTACCACAAGCGAGTTTGGGGTTCTCTCCCTTTGAACTCTTGTACGGGAGGACCGTACGCGGCCCAATCGCCGTACTGAGACAGCTGTGGACAGACGACCACGCTGTAGAGGAAGTACGCACTACCTACCAGTACGTCGCGGACTTGCGCAACAAACTGGAAGAGGTTTGTTCTCTCGCGCAAGATAATCTTAAACGAGCTAAGGCGCAGCAGGCGAAAAATTACAATAAGCGCGCTAAACCATGTCAGTTTGAGGTAGGGGATAAGGTGTTGTTGTTGTTGCCCCAGGAACACAACAAGTTGCAAGTTTCCTGGAGGGGTCCATACGTCATCACCGAGAAGGTCGGAGGTCAAAACTACCGGATACGGCTACCGACGAAAGAGAAATTGTACCATGCCAATTTGCTTAAGAGGTACCGGGAAAGGGAGACCGTAAGCGATTTTGTTGTCGCCACGATAGTCACCGAGGATGCGAAGGCGATACGGAAGGTGCCAACACTGTCCCGAGCTGTCCATTAACGAGGGTCGAGACTCCGTCGGACGTGGAGTGTGACCCCATGTTAACTGAAGGCCAGCGGGACGAGATAGAGACCTTGCTGGCCGGGTATTCCGACGTGTTAACAGAAAAACCCGGGAGGACGGCGCTTGTCGAGTTCGGGTTAAAGATGGTGGACGACCGACCAGTGCAGCGGAAACCCTACCCCTTGCCCCACGCGAAACGACAAGTTGTAAGGGAGGAAATTGAGCAAATGATTGCTCTGGGAGTAATCGAACCTGCCGACTCTCCGTACAGCTCACCAGTAGTCCTAGTGCAGAAGAAGGACGGCACCCATCGGTTTTGCGTCGACTACCGGAAGCTGAATCAGGTGACAGAATTTCAAGTCGAAATGTTACCTGACCCGGAACATATCTTCGCTTCGGTCTCAAAATTGAAATATTTTTCCAAGCTGGATTTGTCCAAGAGGTATTGGCAAATTCCGGTAAGGAAAGAAGACAGACCGAAGCTTGCTTTTGCTACTCCCGACGGGACATACCAATGGCTGGTTATGCCGTTCGGGGTACAAAACGCGCCCAGCATCTTTACCAGGATGATGCGGAAGTTGTTGGAGCCCTTGCGCGATAGGGGTGTCCACAACTTCATGGATGACCTCTTGTTAGTTACAGAGACATGGGGTGAACACCTCACTCTGTTAGCTGACGTTTTGGAGCGGCTACGTCAGGAGGGCTTGACAGCCCGACCTTCCAAATGTCACCTTGGTTTCAGGACATTAGACTATTTAGGACATACCCTGAGCCAAGGCACGCTGTCTCCAGAGAATTCGAAGGTGGAGCAACTGCGAAACGCCGCACGCCCCACCACGAAAACGGAGGTGAGGTCATTTCTGGGATTGGCTGGATACTATCGGAGGTATATCGCTAATTTCAGCGCGATTGCGGGGCCGTTGTCCGACCTAACCAAGAAACGGACCCCGAGTAACATTATTTGGACAGATGCGTGTGAGCACGCTTTCCAAACCCTGAAGGCTAGACTTACATCCGACGCCGTTGTTCGTCTACCGGATTTGGATAAGGAATTCGTTCTTCGCACCGATGCATGCGACACAGGACTGGGAGCAGTACTGCTACAGGAGCATGACAAAACGCTTTTCCCTGTCGCATACGGCAGTCGGAAGTTGTCGGCTGCCGAGAAGAACTACTCCGTATCGGAGAGGGAATGTCTCGGGATCGTGTTCGGCATATCACGGTTCGAGCGATACCTATATGGACGCAAGTTCATATTGGAGACCGACCACCAACCACTCGCCTATTTGGCGCAGGCAAAGTTGTCCAATGGTCGATTGATGCGATGGTCGCTGTTCTTACAGCAGTACCAAATGCAGATCAGATACGTGAAAGGATCTGAAAACGTACGCACAGATTTCATGAGTAGAAGCGCTGGAATGAGATAGATCATTCTGGTTAAATTTTCATGTTCATACTCAGTTTAGCATCTAGTTGATTTTGCTGATGTTGTTCTTTATATTGTTGTAACACTTTTGCATTTGTAGTATTTTGAGGGAATAAAATCCTGATTTTATTCTCAAGCGTGGGGGGATGTGACGATTTTACCCCAACCCCTTGTATGTAGGTATAAGTAACTATAACTTGTGATTCTGACTGGCCTTGTACATGTATAAATTGTATGTCTGCCTGACCCAGCTGTGATGTTCAAATTGTTCTAAAAGTTAGCTAATCCCCTTACGTAAGATGGTCTTTGTTAGCTCTCGAGGGGAGAGGAGACTGTGTCCATCGCGGACGGGTGACGTAACCACATCAAAGGACAGGACAGCGTCAAATAAGAAGACTGTAACAATTGATAGACACACAGACAGACATTCGGATGATTGACAGTCGAACGACTGACCAGAGTCGATCGCCCTCCAATCAAAATGCGCTGAGGGTGGGCACTTGATTGGAATCTGCGATAATAATTCATGTTTAGTAAGAATTCGTCAGTTGCTACAAGAATTGAGAAGAGAGTAGAACTCCGTACGGCCAGACGAAAATTGGTGGCAGACTCAGATTTTAGAAATCAAGGGAATCTTAAGATAGCTTCAAAGGTCAGTGTGATTTTGTTTGATTTCTGCTTGACACGTCTGCGGAATTGAAGGTTCTCGTATGTATATTCATTTTACTTGTATTGTAGTATGAATAGTTAATTATGATATTAATATTTTGCATCTTTCGTGATGTTCGTTAGTACCTTTGCTTGCAATTGATTATGATGTAAATTCGTTGCATCTTCTTCATGATATTATATTACCCCTTATTTTGTGAGGTAAAATGTTGCTCTCCTTTTGTTAGTAATAGGTGTGCATATTATTTCGTGAAGAATTGTATTGTTGCTAGCCGCTATAAGAATTAATATTATAATTCTTTGTGTAGGTATATTATGGTAGACTAGCACTTTGTTTACGTAATGATATTTTGCCATTGAGTTAACGGATTTCCGTTATTGCAATTTGAATGTGAATATTGTGGATTCGGTACGCTTGTGTAGGACATATATATAAATATATAGATAGTCATATTACTAATAGTAGTAATATTATAATACAATGATATTTGAAATATTTGTATGTATATACTGATAGGGCTCAGTATGTAGATGTTTGAATTCTTTGTGAGATTGTGTTGTGGCGCCATTTTGTAAGCGGCGGAAGCGTATGGGAATTTCGATGTGTGCGCATGCGTGACCAAAAATGTCCCGCCTAAAACTGATGGTTCAATTCAGTGACTTAGTGTGAGGTAATATTCATCACCATATGCTAATGCATTATACCTTTCAACAGGAAGCTTTCGGGTGACGTTGAAGAGAATTCCGGGGAAATTTCGGGTGACGTTGAGAGAATTCCGGGGAAATTTCGGATGACGTGGAAAGAATTCCGAGTGAATTTGAGAGATACCGAGTGAATTTCGGGTGACCTCAAGAGATATCGTAGAAGAGGAAACGGAAGTAGAGATAGAAGAGGAAACGGAAGTAGAGATAGAAGAGGAAACGGAAGTAGAGGAATCGGAAGGAGAGAAAGACGGATGGAGACTTATTTAGATGAGTAACACTCAAGAAGGGAAAATATTCCTCACACTGAAATCAAATGATGATCTAGGGATCATTGGGTCAAGAGTGACATTGATTGCTTAATATCTTTAAAATTTTCATTTATTAAATTGTTGTTTAAATTTCATCTTTGTATTTCTTTTAATTTAACTGTCGGCATTGCTGACTGGGGGCTCGTAGCCATATATAATATATTGTCCAGAAGTAAACATTCTGAAAGCGGACCAGGGGAACTTCCTCATAATTCTGTAAAGTCTATAGGAAGGAAAATTGTTAAAGCTACGTTAAAAATCCTAAACAAACAAACAAATCGTATACAAGCATATATTTGGACACATTTGATACCAATGTTTGTGTTTTATGACAGTCTAAATTGACCTATGCCATTAGATTTTGTATAAAAGCACAAACTGTAGAGGTTTGATAAATATCGCTTTGAATAGCTACTGTAGAGGCTATGAGCATCTATCTCTGCCTTGTTGACAATCTTCCACACATTTAGGTCCTTAAACCATACCTACGAAGTATGGAGCCCAAGCTACCTAACAGTATATAAAATGTTAAGGTATCATGTTAAATAGGTCTTCATTCATCCGTCCATGCGCCTATACAACCAATTTCTGTATAGGTAAGAACGTCTTAAAATTTCGTATACACCACAGATTTGGAGAAATTTAATATTAATTAATGTATTTTTCGGCAGTCTAAATCGATCTGTGTCATCAGATTTGCGAAAAGATGCAAAATAAAAAGGATGGCAAAGTATCCACAATATCGCTTATCTACGCAACGCGACTTTACCGATAGATATCATCATGATATACTCATGTACCCCTTCCTTGTTGTTTCCACGTAAATTAGTGATAATACTATAGATTTAAACATAGAGAGCAAGTTATCCAATAGTTAATAAAATGTGTATGTATCATGTTAAATAAGTCAACATTTCTCTGTCCGTGCGCCATTACATAACTTTTACGTATTGGAAAGAAAGTCTTACCATTCGTATACAAAAACAGATTGGACAAATTTGTTATAAATTAATGTTTATCGGCTATCAAAATGGATCTGTGTCATTAGATTTAACAATGCAAAAGAAATCGTAGGTATTGTTTCCTCAATATTGCTTATCTAAGCGACTTTACGGATAGATATAATCATGATATATGCATGTACCCAATGTTCCCTCTGCGCGCGCGGCAGCTGCTTAGGCATCCCCGCGCAGCTGAATTGTCAATTTTTGCTCATTTCAACGTTAACATTTGCTCGTCTCCGTAATGCTTGCGCAGTGCAGCGAACACTGCGCGCACATCTACCATTCGCTTAGAGGGAACGTTGCATGTACCTCTTCCTTGTTGTTTCCACGTAAATTAATGATAATTCTATAGATTTCAAGCATAGAGACCAAGTTATCCAACAGTATATAAAAGGTATCATGTTAAAGAAGCCAATATTTGTCCAATGGTCGATTGATGCGATGGTCGCTGTTCTTACAGCAGTACCAAATGCAGATCAGATACGTGAAAGGATCTGAAAACGTAGGCGCAGATTTCATGAGTAGAAGCGCTGGAATGAGATAGATCATTCTGGTTAAATTTTCATGTTCATACTCAGTTTAGCATCTAGTTGATTTTGCTGATGTTGTTCTTTATATTGTTGTAACACTTTTGCATTTGTAGTATTTTGAGGGAATAAAATCCTGATTTTATTCTCAAGCGTGGGGGGATGTGACGATTTTACCCCAACCCCTTGTATGTAGGTATAAGTAACTATAACTTGTGATTCTGACTGGCCTTGTACATGTATAAATTGTATGTCTGCCTGACCCAGCTGTGATGTTCAAATTGTTCTAAAAGTTAGCTAATCCCCTTACGTAAGATGGTCTTTGTTAGCTCTCGAGGGGAGAGGAGACTGTGTCCATCGCGGACGGGTGACGTAACCACATCAAAGGACAGGACAGCGTCAAATAAGAAGACTGTAACAATTGATAGACACACAGACAGACATTCGGATGATTGACAGTCGAACGACTGACCAGAGTCGATCGCCCTCCAATCAAAATGCGCTGAGGGTGGGCACTTGATTGGAATCTGCGATAAAAATTCATGTTTAGTAAGAATTCGTCAGTTGCTACAAGAATTGAGAAGAGAGTAGAACTCCGTACGGCCAGACGAAAATTGGTGGCAGACTCAGATTTTAGAAATCAAGGGAATCTTAAGATAGCTTCAAAGGTCAGTGTGATTTTGTTTGATTTCTGCTTGACACGTCTGCGGAATTGAAGGTTCTCGTATGTATATTCATTTTACTTGTATTGTAGTATGAATAGTTAATTATGATATTAATATTTTGCATCTTTCGTGATGTTCGTTAGTACCTTTGCTTGCAATTGATTATGATGTAAATTCGTTGCATCTTCTTCATGATATTATATTACCCCTTATTTTGTGAGGTAAAATGTTGCTCTCCTTTTGTTAGTAATAGGTGTGCATATTATTTCGTGAAGAATTGTATTGTTGCTAGCCGCTATAAGAATTAATATTATAATTCTTTGTGTAGGTATATTATGGTAGACTAGCACTTTGTTTACGTAATGATATTTTGCCATTGAGTTAACGGATTTCCGTTATTGCAATTTGAATGTGAATATTGTGGATTCGGTACGCTTGTGTAGGACATATATATAAATATATAGATAGTCATATTACTAATAGTAGTAATATTATAATACAATGATATTTGAAATATTTGTATGTATATACTGATAGGGCTCAGTATGTAGATGTTTGAATTCTTTGTGAGATTGTGTTGTGGCGCCATTTTGTAAGCGGCGGAAGCGTATGGGAATTTCGATGTGTGCGCATGCGTGACCAAAAATGTCCCGCCTAAAACTGATGGTTCAATTCAGTGACTTAGTGTGAGGTAATATTCATCACCATATGCTAATGCATTATACCTTTCAACAGGAAGCTTTCGGGTGACGTTGAAGAGAATTCCGGGGAAATTTCGGGTGACGTTGAGAGAATTCCGGGTGACGTTGAGAGAATTCCGGGGAAATTTCGGATGACGTGGAAAGAATTCCGAGTGAATTTGAGAGATACCGAGTGAATTTCGGGTGACCTCAAGAGATATCGTAGAAGAGGAAACGGAAGTAGAGATAGAAGAGGAAACGGAAGTAGAGATAGAAGAGGAAACGGAAGTAGAGGAATCGGAAGGAGAGAAAGACGGATGGAGACTTATTTAGATGAGTAACACTCAAGAAGGGAAAATATTCCTCACACTGAAATCAAATGATGATCTAGGGATCATTGGGTCAAGAGTGACATTGATTGCTTAATATCTTTAAAATTTTCATTTATTAAATTGTTGTTTAAATTTCATCTTTGTATTTCTTTTAATTTAACTGTCGGCATTGCTGACTGGGGGCTCGTAGCCATATATAATATATTGTCCAGAAGTAAACATTCTGAAAGCGGACCAGGGGAACTTCCTCATAATTCTGTAAAGTCTATAGGAAGGAAAATTGTTAAAGCTACGTTAAAAATCCTAAACAAACAAACAAATCGTATACAAGCATATATTTGGACACATTTGATACCAATGTTTGTGTTTTATGACAGTCTAAATTGACCTATGCCATTAGATTTTGTATAAAAGCACAAACTGTAGAGGTTTGATAAATATCGCTTTGAATAGCTACTGTAGAGGCTATGAGCATCTATCTCTGCCTTGTTGACAATCTTCCACACATTTAGGTCCTTAAACCATACCTACGAAGTATGGAGCCCAAGCTACCTAACAGTATATAAAATGTTAAGGTATCATGTTAAATAGGTCTTCATTCATCCGTCCATGCGCCTATACAACCAATTTCTGTATAGGTAAGAACGTCTTAAAATTTCGTATACACCACAGATTTGGAGAAATTTAATATTAATTAATGTATTTTTCGGCAGTCTAAATCGATCTGTGTCATCAGATTTGCGAAAAGATGCAAAATAAAAAGGATGGCAAAGTATCCACAATATCGCTTATCTACGCAACGCGACTTTACCGATATATATCATCATGATATACTCATGTACCCCTTCCTTGTTGTTTCCACGTAAATTAGTGATAATACTATAGATTTAAACATAGAGAGCAAGTTATCCAATAGTTAATAAAATGTGTATGTATCATGTTAAATAAGTCAACATTTCTCTGTCCGTGCGCCATTACATAACTTTTACGTATTGGAAAGAAAGTCTTACCATTCGTATACAAAAACAGATTGGACAAATTTGTTATAAATTAATGTTTATCGGCTATCAAAATGGATCTGTGTCATTAGATTTAACAATGCAAAAGAAATCGTAGGTATTGTTTCCTCAATATTGCTTATCTAAGCGACTTTACGGATAGATATAATCATGATATATGCATGTACCCAATGTTCCCTCTGCGCGCGCGGCAGCTGCTTAGGCATCCCCGCGCAGCTGAATTGTCAATTTTTGCTCATTTCAACGTTAACATTTGCTCGTCTCCGTAATGCTTGCGCAGTGCAGCGAACACTGCGCGCACATCTACCATTCGCTTAGAGGGAACGTTGCATGTACCTCTTCCTTGTTGTTTCCACGTAAATTAATGATAATTCTATAGATTTCAAGCATAGAGACCAAGTTATCCAACAGTATATAAAAGGTATCATGTTAAAGAAGCCAATATTTGTCCAATGGTCGATTGATGCGATGGTCGCTGTTCTTACAGCAGTACCAAATGCAGATCAGATACGTGAAAGGATCTGAAAACGTAGGCGCAGATTTCATGAGTAGAAGCGCTGGAATGAGATAGATCATTCTGGTTAAATTTTCATGTTCATACTCAGTTTAGCATCTAGTTGATTTTGCTGATGTTGTTCTTTATATTGTTGTAACACTTTTGCATTTGTAGTATTTTGAGGGAATAAAATCCTGATTTTATTCTCAAGCGTGGGGGGATGTGACGATTTTACCCCAACCCCTTGTATGTAGGTATAAGTAACTATAACTTGTGATTCTGACTGGCCTTGTACATGTATAAATTGTATGTCTGCCTGACCCAGCTGTGATGTTCAAATTGTTCTAAAAGTTAGCTAATCCCCTTACGTAAGATGGTCTTTGTTAGCTCTCGAGGGGAGAGGAGACTGTGTCCATCGCGGACGGGTGACGTAACCACATCAAAGGACAGGACAGCGTCAAATAAGAAGACTGTAACAATTGATAGACACACAGACAGACATTCGGATGATTGACAGTCGAACGACTGACCAGAGTCGATCGCCCTCCAATCAAAATGCGCTGAGGGTGGGCACTTGATTGGAATCTGCGATAAAAATTCATGTTTAGTAAGAATTCGTCAGTTGCTACAAGAATTGAGAAGAGAGTAGAACTCCGTACGGCCAGACGAAAATTGGTGGCAGACTCAGATTTTAGAAATCAAGGGAATCTTAAGATAGCTTCAAAGGTCAGTGTGATTTTGTTTGATTTCTGCTTGACACGTCTGCGGAATTGAAGGTTCTCGTATGTATATTCATTTTACTTGTATTGTAGTATGAATAGTTAATTATGATATTAATATTTTGCATCTTTCGTGATGTTCGTTAGTACCTTTGCTTGCAATTGATTATGATGTAAATTCGTTGCATCTTCTTCATGATATTATATTACCCCTTATTTTGTGAGGTAAAATGTTGCTCTCCTTTTGTTAGTAATAGGTGTGCATATTATTTCGTGAAGAATTGTATTGTTGCTAGCCGCTATAAGAATTAATATTATAATTCTTTGTGTAGGTATATTATGGTAGACTAGCACTTTGTTTACGTAATGATATTTTGCCATTGAGTTAACGGATTTCCGTTATTGCAATTTGAATGTGAATATTGTGGATTCGGTACGCTTGTGTAGGACATATATATAAATATACAGATAGTCATATTACTAATAGTAGTAATATTATAATACAATGATATTTGAAATATTTGTATGTATATACTGATAGGGCTCAGTATGTAGATGTTTGAATTCTTTGTGAGATTGTGTTGTGGCGCCATTTTGTAAGCGGCGGAAGCGTATGGGAATTTCGATGTGTGCGCATGCGTGACCAAAAATGTCCCGCCTAAAACTGATGGTTCAATTCAGTGACTTAGTGTGAGGTAATATTCATCACCATATGCTAATGCATTATACCTTTCAACAGGAAGCTTTCGGGTGACGTTGAAGAGAATTCCGGGGAAATTTCGGGTGACGTTGAGAGAATTCCGGGTGACGTTGAGAGAATTCCGGGGAAATTTCGGATGACGTGGAAAGAATTCCGAGTGAATTTGAGAGATACCGAGTGAATTTCGGGTGACCTCAAGAGATATCGTAGAAGAGGAAACGGAAGTAGAGATAGAAGAGGAAACGGAAGTAGAGATAGAAGAGGAAACGGAAGTAGAGGAATCGGAAGGAGAGAAAGACGGATGGAGACTTATTTAGATGAGTAACACTCAAGAAGGGAAAATATTCCTCACACTGAAATCAAATGATGATCTAGGGATCATTGGGTCAAGAGTGACATTGATTGCTTAATATCTTTAAAATTTTCATTTATTAAATTGTTGTTTAAATTTCATCTTTGTATTTCTTTTAATTTAACTGTCGGCATTGCTGACTGGGGGCTCGTAGCCATATATAATATATTGTCCAGAAGTAAACATTCTGAAAGCGGACCAGGGGAACTTCCTCATAATTCTGTAAAGTCTATAGGAAGGAAAATTGTTAAAGCTACGTTAAAAATCCTAAACAAACAAACAAATCGTATACAAGCATATATTTGGACACATTTGATACCAATGTTTGTGTTTTATGACAGTCTAAATTGACCTATGCCATTAGATTTTGTATAAAAGCACAAACTGTAGAGGTTTGATAAATATCGCTTTGAATAGCTACTGTAGAGGCTATGAGCATCTATCTCTGCCTTGTTGACAATCTTCCACACATTTAGGTCCTTAAACCATACCTACGAAGTATGGAGCCCAAGCTACCTAACAGTATATAAAATGTTAAGGTATCATGTTAAATAGGTCTTCATTCATCCGTCCATGCGCCTATACAACCAATTTCTGTATAGGTAAGAACGTCTTAAAATTTCGTATACACCACAGATTTGGAGAAATTTAATATTAATTAATGTATTTTTCGGCAGTCTAAATCGATCTGTGTCATCAGATTTGCGAAAAGATGCAAAATAAAAAGGATGGCAAAGTATCCACAATATCGCTTATCTACGCAACGCGACTTTACCGATATATATCATCATGATATACTCATGTACCCCTTCCTTGTTGTTTCCACGTAAATTAGTGATAATACTATAGATTTAAACATAGAGAGCAAGTTATCCAATAGTTAATAAAATGTGTATGTATCATGTTAAATAAGTCAACATTTCTCTGTCCGTGCGCCATTACATAACTTTTACGTATTGGAAAGAAAGTCTTACCATTCGTATACAAAAACAGATTGGACAAATTTGTTATAAATTAATGTTTATCGGCTATCAAAATGGATCTGTGTCATTAGATTTAACAATGCAAAAGAAATCGTAGGTATTGTTTCCTCAATATTGCTTATCTAAGCGACTTTACGGATAGATATAATCATGATATATGCATGTACCCAATGTTCCCTCTGCGCGCGCGGCAGCTGCTTAGGCATCCCCGCGCAGCTGAATTGTCAATTTTTGCTCATTTCAACGTTAACATTTGCTCGTCTCCGTAATGCTTGCGCAGTGCAGCGAACACTGCGCGCACATCTACCATTCGCTTAGAGGGAACGTTGCATGTACCTCTTCCTTGTTGTTTCCACGTAAATTAATGATAATTCTATAGATTTCAAGCATAGAGACCAAGTTATCCAACAGTATATAAAAGGTATCATGTTAAAGAAGCCAATATTTGTCCAATGGTCGATTGATGCGATGGTCGCTGTTCTTACAGCAGTACCAAATGCAGATCAGATACGTGAAAGGATCTGAAAACGTAGGCGCAGATTTCATGAGTAGAAGCGCTGGAATGAGATAGATCATTCTGGTTAAATTTTCATGTTCATACTCAGTTTAGCATCTAGTTGATTTTGCTGATGTTGTTCTTTATATTGTTGTAACACTTTTGCATTTGTAGTATTTTGAGGGAATAAAATCCTGATTTTATTCTCAAGCGTGGGGGGATGTGACGATTTTACCCCAACCCCTTGTATGTAGGTATAAGTAACTATAACTTGTGATTCTGACTGGCCTTGTACATGTATAAATTGTATGTCTGCCTGACCCAGCTGTGATGTTCAAATTGTTCTAAAAGTTAGCTAATCCCCTTACGTAAGATGGTCTTTGTTAGCTCTCGAGGGGAGAGGAGACTGTGTCCATCGCGGACGGGTGACGTAACCACATCAAAGGACAGGACAGCGTCAAATAAGAAGACTGTAACAATTGATAGACACACAGACAGACATTCGGATGATTGACAGTCGAACGACTGACCAGAGTCGATCGCCCTCCAATCAAAATGCGCTGAGGGTGGGCACTTGATTGGAATCTGCGATAAAAATTCATGTTTAGTAAGAATTCGTCAGTTGCTACAAGAATTGAGAAGAGAGTAGAACTCCGTACGGCCAGACGAAAATTGGTGGCAGACTCAGATTTTAGAAATCAAGGGAATCTTAAGATAGCTTCAAAGGTCAGTGTGATTTTGTTTGATTTCTGCTTGACACGTCTGCGGAATTGAAGGTTCTCGTATGTATATTCATTTTACTTGTATTGTAGTATGAATAATTAATTATGATATTAATATTTTGCATCTTTCGTGATGTTCGTTAGTACCTTTGCTTGCAATTGATTATGATGTAAATTCGTTGCATCTTCTTCATGATATTATATTACCCCTTATTTTGTGAGGTAAAATGTTGCTCTCCTTTTGTTAGTAATAGGTGTGCATATTATTTCGTGAAGAATTGTATTGTTGCTAGCCGCTATAAGAATTAATATTATAATTCTTTGTGTAGGTATATTATGGTAGACTAGCACTTTGTTTACGTAATGATATTTTGCCATTGAGTTAACGGATTTCCGTTATTGCAATTTGAATGTGAATATTGTGGATTCGGTACGCTTGTGTAGGACATATATATAAATATATAGATAGTCATATTACTAATAGTAGTAATATTATAATACAATGATATTTGAAATATTTGTATGTATATACTGATAGGGCTCAGTATGTAGATGTTTGAATTCTTTGTGAGATTGTGTTGTGGCGCCATTTTGTAAGCGGCGGAAGCGTATGGGAATTTCGATGTGTGCGCATGCGTGACCAAAAATGTCCCGCCTAAAACTGATGGTTCAATTCAGTGACTTAGTGTGAGGTAATATTCATCACCATATGCTAATGCATTATACCTTTCAACAGGAAGCTTTCGGGTGACGTTGAAGAGAATTCCGGGGAAATTTCGGGTGACGTTGAGAGAATTCCGGGTGACGTTGAGAGAATTCCGGGGAAATTTCGGATGACGTGGAAAGAATTCCGAGTGAATTTGAGAGATACCGAGTGAATTTCGGGTGACCTCAAGAGATATCGTAGAAGAGGAAACGGAAGTAGAGATAGAAGAGGAAACGGAAGTAGAGATAGAAGAGGAAACGGAAGTAGAGGAATCGGAAGGAGAGAAAGACGGATGGAGACTTATTTAGATGAGTAACACTCAAGAAGGGAAAATATTCCTCACACTGAAATCAAATGATGATCTAGGGATCATTGGGTCAAGAGTGACATTGATTGCTTAATATCTTTAAAATTTTCATTTATTAAATTGTTGTTTAAATTTCATCTTTGTATTTCTTTTAATTTAACTGTCGGCATTGCTGACTGGGGGCTCGTAGCCATATATAATATATTGTCCAGAAGTAAACATTCTGAAAGCGGACCAGGGGAACTTCCTCATAATTCTGTAAAGTCTATAGGAAGGAAAATTGTTAAAGCTACGTTAAAAATCCTAAACAAACAAACAAATCGTATACAAGCATATATTTGGACACATTTGATACCAATGTTTGTGTTTTATGACAGTCTAAATTGACCTATGCCATTAGATTTTGTATAAAAGCACAAACTGTAGAGGTTTGATAAATATCGCTTTGAATAGCTACTGTAGAGGCTATGAGCATCTATCTCTGCCTTGTTGACAATCTTCCACACATTTAGGTCCTTAAACCATACCTACGAAGTATGGAGCCCAAGCTACCTAACAGTATATAAAATGTTAAGGTATCATGTTAAATAGGTCTTCATTCATCCGTCCATGCGCCTATACAACCAATTTCTGTATAGGTAAGAACGTCTTAAAATTTCGTATACACCACAGATTTGGAGAAATTTAATATTAATTAATGTATTTTTCGGCAGTCTAAATCGATCTGTGTCATCAGATTTGCGAAAAGATGCAAAATAAAAAGGATGGCAAAGTATCCACAATATCGCTTATCTACGCAACGCGACTTTACCGATATATATCATCATGATATACTCATGTACCCCTTCCTTGTTGTTTCCACGTAAATTAGTGATAATACTATAGATTTAAACATAGAGAGCAAGTTATCCAATAGTTAATAAAATGTGTATGTATCATGTTAAATAAGTCAACATTTCTCTGTCCGTGCGCCATTACATAACTTTTACGTATTGGAAAGAAAGTCTTACCATTCGTATACAAAAACAGATTGGACAAATTTGTTATAAATTAATGTTTATCGGCTATCAAAATGGATCTGTGTCATTAGATTTAACAATGCAAAAGAAATCGTAGGTATTGTTTCCTCAATATTGCTTATCTAAGCGACTTTACGGATAGATATAATCATGATATATGCATGTACCCAATGTTCCCTCTGCGCGCGCGGCAGCTGCTTAGGCATCCCCGCGCAGCTGAATTGTCAATTTTTGCTCATTTCAACGTTAACATTTGCTCGTCTCCGTAATGCTTGCGCAGTGCAGCGAACACTGCGCGCACATCTACCATTCGCTTAGAGGGAACGTTGCATGTACCTCTTCCTTGTTGTTTCCACGTAAATTAATGATAATTCTATAGATTTCAAGCATAGAGACCAAGTTATCCAACAGTATATAAAAGGTATCATGTTAAAGAAGCCAATATTTGTCCAATGGTCGATTGATGCGATGGTCGCTGTTCTTACAGCAGTACCAAATGCAGATCAGATACGTGAAAGGATCTGAAAACGTAGGCGCAGATTTCATGAGTAGAAGCGCTGGAATGAGATAGATCATTCTGGTTAAATTTTCATGTTCATACTCAGTTTAGCATCTAGTTGATTTTGCTGATGTTGTTCTTTATATTGTTGTAACACTTTTGCATTTGTAGTATTTTGAGGGAATAAAATCCTGATTTTATTCTCAAGCGTGGGGGGATGTGACGATTTTACCCCAACCCCTTGTATGTAGGTATAAGTAACTATAACTTGTGATTCTGACTGGCCTTGTACATGTATAAATTGTATGTCTGCCTGACCCAGCTGTGATGTTCAAATTGTTCTAAAAGTTAGCTAATCCCCTTACGTAAGATGGTCTTTGTTAGCTCTCGAGGGGAGAGGAGACTGTGTCCATCGCGGACGGGTGACGTAACCACATCAAAGGACAGGACAGCGTCAAATAAGAAGACTGTAACAATTGATAGACACACAGACAGACATTCGGATGATTGACAGTCGAACGACTGACCAGAGTCGATCGCCCTCCAATCAAAATGCGCTGAGGGTGGGCACTTGATTGGAATCTGCGATAAAAATTCATGTTTAGTAAGAATTCGTCAGTTGCTACAAGAATTGAGAAGAGAGTAGAACTCCGTACGGCCAGACGAAAATTGGTGGCAGACTCAGATTTTAGAAATCAAGGGAATCTTAAGATAGCTTCAAAGGTCAGTGTGATTTTGTTTGATTTCTGCTTGACACGTCTGCGGAATTGAAGGTTCTCGTATGTATATTCATTTTACTTGTATTGTAGTATGAATAGTTAATTATGATATTAATATTTTGCATCTTTCGTGATGTTCGTTAGTACCTTTGCTTGCAATTGATTATGATGTAAATTCGTTGCATCTTCTTCATGATATTATATTACCCCTTATTTTGTGAGGTAAAATGTTGCTCTCCTTTTGTTAGTAATAGGTGTGCATATTATTTCGTGAAGAATTGTATTGTTGCTAGCCGCTATAAGAATTAATATTATAATTCTTTGTGTAGGTATATTATGGTAGACTAGCACTTTGTTTACGTAATGATATTTTGCCATTGAGTTAACGGATTTCCGTTATTGCAATTTGAATGTGAATATTGTGGATTCGGTACGCTTGTGTAGGACATATATATAAATATATAGATAGTCATATTACTAATAGTAGTAATATTATAATACAATGATATTTGAAATATTTGTATGTATATACTGATAGGGCTCAGTATGTAGATGTTTGAATTCTTTGTGAGATTGTGTTGTGGCGCCATTTTGTAAGCGGCGGAAGCGTATGGGAATTTCGATGTGTGCGCATGCGTGACCAAAAATGTCCCGCCTAAAACTGATGGTTCAATTCAGTGACTTAGTGTGAGGTAATATTCATCACCATATGCTAATGCATTATACCTTTCAACAGGAAGCTTTCGGGTGACGTTGAAGAGAATTCCGGGGAAATTTCGGGTGACGTTGAGAGAATTCCGGGTGACGTTGAGAGAATTCCGGGGAAATTTCGGATGACGTGGAAAGAATTCCGAGTGAATTTGAGAGATACCGAGTGAATTTCGGGTGACCTCAAGAGATATCGTAGAAGAGGAAACGGAAGTAGAGATAGAAGAGGAAACGGAAGTAGAGATAGAAGAGGAAACGGAAGTAGAGGAATCGGAAGGAGAGAAAGACGGATGGAGACTTATTTAGATGAGTAACACTCAAGAAGGGAAAATATTCCTCACACTGAAATCAAATGATGATCTAGGGATCATTGGGTCAAGAGTGACATTGATTGCTTAATATCTTTAAAATTTTCATTTATTAAATTGTTGTTTAAATTTCATCTTTGTATTTCTTTTAATTTAACTGTCGGCATTGCTGACTGGGGGCTCGTAGCCATATATAATATATTGTCCAGAAGTAAACATTCTGAAAGCGGACCAGGGGAACTTCCTCATAATTCTGTAAAGTCTATAGGAAGGAAAATTGTTAAAGCTACGTTAAAAATCCTAAACAAACAAACAAATCGTATACAAGCATATATTTGGACACATTTGATACCAATGTTTGTGTTTTATGACAGTCTAAATTGACCTATGCCATTAGATTTTGTATAAAAGCACAAACTGTAGAGGTTTGATAAATATCGCTTTGAATAGCTACTGTAGAGGCTATGAGCATCTATCTCTGCCTTGTTGACAATCTTCCACACATTTAGGTCCTTAAACCATACCTACGAAGTATGGAGCCCAAGCTACCTAACAGTATATAAAATGTTAAGGTATCATGTTAAATAGGTCTTCATTCATCCGTCCATGCGCCTATACAACCAATTTCTGTATAGGTAAGAACGTCTTAAAATTTCGTATACACCACAGATTTGGAGAAATTTAATATTAATTAATGTATTTTTCGGCAGTCTAAATCGATCTGTGTCATCAGATTTGCGAAAAGATGCAAAATAAAAAGGATGGCAAAGTATCCACAATATCGCTTATCTACGCAACGCGACTTTACCGATATATATCATCATGATATACTCATGTACCCCTTCCTTGTTGTTTCCACGTAAATTAGTGATAATACTATAGATTTAAACATAGAGAGCAAGTTATCCAATAGTTAATAAAATGTGTATGTATCATGTTAAATAAGTCAACATTTCTCTGTCCGTGCGCCATTACATAACTTTTACGTATTGGAAAGAAAGTCTTACCATTCGTATACAAAAACAGATTGGACAAATTTGTTATAAATTAATGTTTATCGGCTATCAAAATGGATCTGTGTCATTAGATTTAACAATGCAAAAGAAATCGTAGGTATTGTTTCCTCAATATTGCTTATCTAAGCGACTTTACGGATAGATATAATCATGATATATGCATGTACCCAATGTTCCCTCTGCGCGCGCGGCAGCTGCTTAGGCATCCCCGCGCAGCTGAATTGTCAATTTTTGCTCATTTCAACGTTAACATTTGCTCGTCTCCGTAATGCTTGCGCAGTGCAGCGAACACTGCGCGCACATCTACCATTCGCTTAGAGGGAACGTTGCATGTACCTCTTCCTTGTTGTTTCCACGTAAATTAATGATAATTCTATAGATTTCAAGCATAGAGACCAAGTTATCCAACAGTATATAAAAGGTATCATGTTAAAGAAGCCAATATTTGTCCAATGGTCGATTGATGCGATGGTCGCTGTTCTTACAGCAGTACCAAATGCAGATCAGATACGTGAAAGGATCTGAAAACGTAGGCGCAGATTTCATGAGTAGAAGCGCTGGAATGAGATAGATCATTCTGGTTAAATTTTCATGTTCATACTCAGTTTAGCATCTAGTTGATTTTGCTGATGTTGTTCTTTATATTGTTGTAACACTTTTGCATTTGTAGTATTTTGAGGGAATAAAATCCTGATTTTATTCTCAAGCGTGGGGGGATGTGACGATTTTACCCCAACCCCTTGTATGTAGGTATAAGTAACTATAACTTGTGATTCTGACTGGCCTTGTACATGTATAAATTGTATGTCTGCCTGACCCAGCTGTGATGTTCAAATTGTTCTAAAAGTTAGCTAATCCCCTTACGTAAGATGGTCTTTGTTAGCTCTCGAGGGGAGAGGAGACTGTGTCCATCGCGGACGGGTGACGTAACCACATCAAAGGACAGGACAGCGTCAAATAAGAAGACTGTAACAATTGATAGACACACAGACAGACATTCGGATGATTGACAGTCGAACGACTGACCAGAGTCGATCGCCCTCCAATCAAAATGCGCTGAGGGTGGGCACTTGATTGGAATCTGCGATAAAAATTCATGTTTAGTAAGAATTCGTCAGTTGCTACAAGAATTGAGAAGAGAGTAGAACTCCGTACGGCCAGACGAAAATTGGTGGCAGACTCAGATTTTAGAAATCAAGGGAATCTTAAGATAGCTTCAAAGGTCAGTGTGATTTTGTTTGATTTCTGCTTGACACGTCTGCGGAATTGAAGGTTCTCGTATGTATATTCATTTTACTTGTATTGTAGTATGAATAGTTAATTATGATATTAATATTTTGCATCTTTCGTGATGTTCGTTAGTACCTTTGCTTGCAATTGATTATGATGTAAATTCGTTGCATCTTCTTCATGATATTATATTACCCCTTATTTTGTGAGGTAAAATGTTGCTCTCCTTTTGTTAGTAATAGGTGTGCATATTATTTCGTGAAGAATTGTATTGTTGCTAGCCGCTATAAGAATTAATATTATAATTCTTTGTGTAGGTATATTATGGTAGACTAGCACTTTGTTTACGTAATGATATTTTGCCATTGAGTTAACGGATTTCCGTTATTGCAATTTGAATGTGAATATTGTGGATTCGGTACGCTTGTGTAGGACATATATATAAATATATAGATAGTCATATTACTAATAGTAGTAATATTATAATACAATGATATTTGAAATATTTGTATGTATATACTGATAGGGCTCAGTATGTAGATGTTTGAATTCTTTGTGAGATTGTGTTGTGGCGCCATTTTGTAAGCGGCGGAAGCGTATGGGAATTTCGATGTGTGCGCATGCGTGACCAAAAATGTCCCGCCTAAAACTGATGGTTCAATTCAGTGACTTAGTGTGAGGTAATATTCATCACCATATGCTAATGCATTATACCTTTCAACAGGAAGCTTTCGGGTGACGTTGAAGAGAATTCCGGGGAAATTTCGGGTGACGTTGAGAGAATTCCGGGTGACGTTGAGAGAATTCCGGGGAAATTTCGGATGACGTGGAAAGAATTCCGAGTGAATTTGAGAGATACCGAGTGAATTTCGGGTGACCTCAAGAGATATCGTAGAAGAGGAAACGGAAGTAGAGATAGAAGAGGAAACGGAAGTAGAGATAGAAGAGGAAACGGAAGTAGAGGAATCGGAAGGAGAGAAAGACGGATGGAGACTTATTTAGATGAGTAACACTCAAGAAGGGAAAATATTCCTCACACTGAAATCAAATGATGATCTAGGGATCATTGGGTCAAGAGTGACATTGATTGCTTAATATCTTTAAAATTTTCATTTATTAAATTGTTGTTTAAATTTCATCTTTGTATTTCTTTTAATTTAACTGTCGGCATTGCTGACTGGGGGCTCGTAGCCATATATAATATATTGTCCAGAAGTAAACATTCTGAAAGCGGACCAGGGGAACTTCCTCATAATTCTGTAAAGTCTATAGGAAGGAAAATTGTTAAAGCTACGTTAAAAATCCTAAACAAACAAACAAATCGTATACAAGCATATATTTGGACACATTTGATACCAATGTTTGTGTTTTATGACAGTCTAAATTGACCTATGCCATTAGATTTTGTATAAAAGCACAAACTGTAGAGGTTTGATAAATATCGCTTTGAATAGCTACTGTAGAGGCTATGAGCATCTATCTCTGCCTTGTTGACAATCTTCCACACATTTAGGTCCTTAAACCATACCTACGAAGTATGGAGCCCAAGCTACCTAACAGTATATAAAATGTTAAGGTATCATGTTAAATAGGTCTTCATTCATCCGTCCATGCGCCTATACAACCAATTTCTGTATAGGTAAGAACGTCTTAAAATTTCGTATACACCACAGATTTGGAGAAATTTAATATTAATTAATGTATTTTTCGGCAGTCTAAATCGATCTGTGTCATCAGATTTGCGAAAAGATGCAAAATAAAAAGGATGGCAAAGTATCCACAATATCGCTTATCTACGCAACGCGACTTTACCGATATATATCATCATGATATACTCATGTACCCCTTCCTTGTTGTTTCCACGTAAATTAGTGATAATACTATAGATTTAAACATAGAGAGCAAGTTATCCAATAGTTAATAAAATGTGTATGTATCATGTTAAATAAGTCAACATTTCTCTGTCCGTGCGCCATTACATAACTTTTACGTATTGGAAAGAAAGTCTTACCATTCGTATACAAAAACAGATTGGACAAATTTGTTATAAATTAATGTTTATCGGCTATCAAAATGGATCTGTGTCATTAGATTTAACAATGCAAAAGAAATCGTAGGTATTGTTTCCTCAATATTGCTTATCTAAGCGACTTTACGGATAGATATAATCATGATATATGCATGTACCCAATGTTCCCTCTGCGCGCGCGGCAGCTGCTTAGGCATCCCCGCGCAGCTGAATTGTCAATTTTTGCTCATTTCAACGTTAACATTTGCTCGTCTCCGTAATGCTTGCGCAGTGCAGCGAACACTGCGCGCACATCTACCATTCGCTTAGAGGGAACGTTGCATGTACCTCTTCCTTGTTGTTTCCACGTAAATTAATGATAATTCTATAGATTTCAAGCATAGAGACCAAGTTATCCAACAGTATATAAAAGGTATCATGTTAAAGAAGCCAATATTTGTCCAATGGTCGATTGATGCGATGGTCGCTGTTCTTACAGCAGTACCAAATGCAGATCAGATACGTGAAAGGATCTGAAAACGTAGGCGCAGATTTCATGAGTAGAAGCGCTGGAATGAGATAGATCATTCTGGTTAAATTTTCATGTTCATACTCAGTTTAGCATCTAGTTGATTTTGCTGATGTTGTTCTTTATATTGTTGTAACACTTTTGCATTTGTAGTATTTTGAGGGAATAAAATCCTGATTTTATTCTCAAGCGTGGGGGGATGTGACGATTTTACCCCAACCCCTTGTATGTAGGTATAAGTAACTATAACTTGTGATTCTGACTGGCCTTGTACATGTATAAATTGTATGTCTGCCTGACCCAGCTGTGATGTTCAAATTGTTCTAAAAGTTAGCTAATCCCCTTACGTAAGATGGTCTTTGTTAGCTCTCGAGGGGAGAGGAGACTGTGTCCATCGCGGACGGGTGACGTAACCACATCAAAGGACAGGACAGCGTCAAATAAGAAGACTGTAACAATTGATAGACACACAGACAGACATTCGGATGATTGACAGTCGAACGACTGACCAGAGTCGATCGCCCTCCAATCAAAATGCGCTGAGGGTGGGCACTTGATTGGAATCTGCGATAAAAATTCATGTTTAGTAAGAATTCGTCAGTTGCTACAAGAATTGAGAAGAGAGTAGAACTCCGTACGGCCAGACGAAAATTGGTGGCAGACTCAGATTTTAGAAATCAAGGGAATCTTAAGATAGCTTCAAAGGTCAGTGTGATTTTGTTTGATTTCTGCTTGACACGTCTGCGGAATTGAAGGTTCTCGTATGTATATTCATTTTACTTGTATTGTAGTATGAATAGTTAATTATGATATTAATATTTTGCATCTTTCGTGATGTTCGTTAGTACCTTTGCTTGCAATTGATTATGATGTAAATTCGTTGCATCTTCTTCATGATATTATATTACCCCTTATTTTGTGAGGTAAAATGTTGCTCTCCTTTTGTTAGTAATAGGTGTGCATATTATTTCGTGAAGAATTGTATTGTTGCTAGCCGCTATAAGAATTAATATTATAATTCTTTGTGTAGGTATATTATGGTAGACTAGCACTTTGTTTACGTAATGATATTTTGCCATTGAGTTAACGGATTTCCGTTATTGCAATTTGAATGTGAATATTGTGGATTCGGTACGCTTGTGTAGGACATATATATAAATATATAGATAGTCATATTACTAATAGTAGTAATATTATAATACAATGATATTTGAAATATTTGTATGTATATACTGATAGGGCTCAGTATGTAGATGTTTGAATTCTTTGTGAGATTGTGTTGTGGCGCCATTTTGTAAGCGGCGGAAGCGTATGGGAATTTCGATGTGTGCGCATGCGTGACCAAAAATGTCCCGCCTAAAACTGATGGTTCAATTCAGTGACTTAGTGTGAGGTAATATTCATCACCATATGCTAATGCATTATACCTTTCAACAGGAAGCTTTCGGGTGACGTTGAAGAGAATTCCGGGGAAATTTCGGGTGACGTTGAGAGAATTCCGGGTGACGTTGAGAGAATTCCGGGGAAATTTCGGATGACGTGGAAAGAATTCCGAGTGAATTTGAGAGATACCGAGTGAATTTCGGGTGACCTCAAGAGATATCGTAGAAGAGGAAACGGAAGTAGAGATAGAAGAGGAAACGGAAGTAGAGATAGAAGAGGAAACGGAAGTAGAGGAATCGGAAGGAGAGAAAGACGGATGGAGACTTATTTAGATGAGTAACACTCAAGAAGGGAAAATATTCCTCACACTGAAATCAAATGATGATCTAGGGATCATTGGGTCAAGAGTGACATTGATTGCTTAATATCTTTAAAATTTTCATTTATTAAATTGTTGTTTAAATTTCATCTTTGTATTTCTTTTAATTTAACTGTCGGCATTGCTGACTGGGGGCTCGTAGCCATATATAATATATTGTCCAGAAGTAAACATTCTGAAAGCGGACCAGGGGAACTTCCTCATAATTCTGTAAAGTCTATAGGAAGGAAAATTGTTAAAGCTACGTTAAAAATCCTAAACAAACAAACAAATCGTATACAAGCATATATTTGGACACATTTGATACCAATGTTTGTGTTTTATGACAGTCTAAATTGACCTATGCCATTAGATTTTGTATAAAAGCACAAACTGTAGAGGTTTGATAAATATCGCTTTGAATAGCTACTGTAGAGGCTATGAGCATCTATCTCTGCCTTGTTGACAATCTTCCACACATTTAGGTCCTTAAACCATACCTACGAAGTATGGAGCCCAAGCTACCTAACAGTATATAAAATGTTAAGGTATCATGTTAAATAGGTCTTCATTCATCCGTCCATGCGCCTATACAACCAATTTCTGTATAGGTAAGAACGTCTTAAAATTTCGTATACACCACAGATTTGGAGAAATTTAATATTAATTAATGTATTTTTCGGCAGTCTAAATCGATCTGTGTCATCAGATTTGCGAAAAGATGCAAAATAAAAAGGATGGCAAAGTATCCACAATATCGCTTATCTACGCAACGCGACTTTACCGATATATATCATCATGATATACTCATGTACCCCTTCCTTGTTGTTTCCACGTAAATTAGTGATAATACTATAGATTTAAACATAGAGAGCAAGTTATCCAATAGTTAATAAAATGTGTATGTATCATGTTAAATAAGTCAACATTTCTCTGTCCGTGCGCCATTACATAACTTTTACGTATTGGAAAGAAAGTCTTACCATTCGTATACAAAAACAGATTGGACAAATTTGTTATAAATTAATGTTTATCGGCTATCAAAATGGATCTGTGTCATTAGATTTAACAATGCAAAAGAAATCGTAGGTATTGTTTCCTCAATATTGCTTATCTAAGCGACTTTACGGATAGATATAATCATGATATATGCATGTACCCAATGTTCCCTCTGCGCGCGCGGCAGCTGCTTAGGCATCCCCGCGCAGCTGAATTGTCAATTTTTGCTCATTTCAACGTTAACATTTGCTCGTCTCCGTAATGCTTGCGCAGTGCAGCGAACACTGCGCGCACATCTACCATTCGCTTAGAGGGAACGTTGCATGTACCTCTTCCTTGTTGTTTCCACGTAAATTAATGATAATTCTATAGATTTCAAGCATAGAGACCAAGTTATCCAACAGTATATAAAAGGTATCATGTTAAAGAAGCCAATATTTGTCTGTCCGTGCGCCTATACATAAGTTTTCCGTATTGAAAAGAAAGCCTTACGATTCGTATACAACCACAGATTTGGACAAATTTGATATCAATTTATCTTTTTCTCGGCAGTGTAAATCGATCTATGCCATTATATTTGTGAAAAAAGACAAAATCAGAACGTTAGTATTGTTTGTTAATATTGCTTAGCTAAGCGACTTTTCCGAAAGAAATATCCATGATATGTTCTAGAACCCTTGCCTTTTTGAGATTTTTGCACGTAAACGGGTACTACTATAGATATAAAGCATAAATATTAACAAAAGGTATTGTTTCCTCTAAGCGATATTTACGATATATATATATTCATGATATGTGCTTGTACCCTTACCTTGCTTCGATGTTTCCACGTAAATTGGTAATATTACTAATGATATAAAGCTTTGTAACATAGCTGTCCAAGAGCATTTTCACACAATTTCGGTGCGAGAGATCTTTTCAAAATGCCCCAAAACATATAAATTAATATAAAATATTTCCAAATATGTGGTTGTATTCGAAACTTGTGTATAGGCGCACGTACCCACAAATGACTTATTTAGCCTGATACCTACACCTATTATATACACTTGGATAGCTTTGTCACTATGCATTATATTTATAGTAGTTTCACCCATTTACGTGCAAATATCTCAACAAGGCAAGGGTACTAGCACATATCATGGATATTTCTTTCCGAAACGTCGCTTAGCTAGGAATATTTAGAAACAATAATAACGTTCAGATTTTGCATGTTTAAGCAAATCTAATGGCATAGATCGATTTACATTTCTGATAAACAGATAACTTGAGATCAAATTGGTGGTTGTATACGAACGGTAAGACTTTCTTTTCAAGACGAAAAACGTATGTATAGGCGCACGGACAGACAAATCAAGACTTAACATGACACATACACAATTTATTTACTGTTTGATAGCTTGGACTCCATGATTCATATTTATGGTTTTATCACCAAAATATGTGGAAGCATGTCAACAAGGCAAGGGTACCTGTTCAAAGAAAATTTAGTATCTTATCAGGGCGATATGTTGCAAGCAACACAACCTTTTTGTGCTTTTTTTATACAAATTTTATGATATAACTTAAGACACAAATCTAATGACATTGATAGATTTAGACTGCCGACAAACACATAAATTGATTTCATCTTTATCCAAGTATGTGGTTGTATTCAGTCCCGGATTACCCATTAGGCAGAGTAGGCAACTGCCTATGGGCCCCGCGACTTTTATGGGCCCCATCAGGGGCCCCCATGAGACCGTGACCGTGGGTCTGGGGCCCCAAAAGTTTGACTGCCTATGGGCCTCCACGGTGCTTAATCCGGCGCTGGTTGTATTATAATAGGAAGATTTATTTACCTATTATGTAAAACGTTTGTATAGGCGCACCGACAGACAAAAGAAGACTTTATTAGGAAGGTACCTGTACATTGCATATACGGTTGGATAAATTGGACTCTATACTTCATATATATATGGTTTTGTCACCAAAATATGTGGAAGAATTGTCAACATTGCCACGGTAGAGGTCCATAACCCATAAAGTAGATTATCAAAGCAATATTTAGCAGCAATACCAACTTATTTATTTTGCGTATTATACATACTTAATGGCATAAATCAATTTAGACTGCCATGAAACACATACTCTAATATCAAATGTATCCAAATCTGTGTTTGTATTATGAAGTGTAAGATTTATTTACATATACAGGAAACTTATTAGAAGCGCACGGACAGACAAATAAAGACTTTCTTTTATCATAATACGTGGAAACCACAAGACAAGGGTACAAGTACATATGAATATATCGAACCGTAAAGTCGCTTAGCTCAGCGATAATGAGGAGACAATATTTTTTTGTGCATTGTTACACACATATAATAGCATAGATCGATTTAGAATGCGATAAACATATAAATTGATATCAAATTTGTTCAGATTTATGGTTGTATACGTAGTGTAAGACTTTACTTCCTATATGGAAAACTCATTTATAGGCGCACAGACAGACAAATTAAGACCTATTTAAGCTGATACCTACATATTTTATATGCTGTTGCAGAGCTTGTACTCTATGCGTCATATGTTATCACTCAAAGTTGTGAAACCATAACAGCAAGGCTAAATTGTTGGAAATGAGCAACTGCTTTTCTCAAAAATGGGACACTAAACCGCCATTCCGACACTTCTTTGTGATACGCGTCATAGATAGGATCCCAGTCTATTGTTGGCAGATTTTGCTTTTATTTTGTGGCTAAATCCAAGCTGCTGACCGTTCAATATAATTGTAATGAGGGAACATACATCACGCCTTTGAGTAATGGTCGCTTTGTGTAATCAATGTGAAATCTACTCTCCTAGCTGTCTGAACTCCCAGAAGGGAGGAACCAAGGTTGCCTTGTTAGGATAATCTCCCATCTGTATCCATTCCAAGCTAGATTAAAGTTTGATGCACTTAATTATTACAATATATAATGGGATTCAATTTTAATATTAAATATCAGTTATGATTTACATCTCTCAGGAAATGAATACTAATGTGATTCATATGAACAAACTGTAACAAAACAGAGCAGTAAATAACTCTATTCCATATCTTATGTCTGTGTGTGTGTGTGGGGGGGGTGAGATGGGGGGGGGGGTATCAAAGCGATATTTAAAAAACAAAAGCACTCCTTTGCGTTTTTAAACAAATTTAATGGAATAGATCGATACAGACTGCCGAAAAACATGAATTGATATCAAATTTGTCCAAATATGTGGTTGTATACGAATGGTAAGGCTTATTTACCTATACAGAAAACGTATGTTTAGGCGCACAGACAGACAAATGAAGACTTATTTAAAATGATACCTACATATATTATATACTGTTGGATAGCTTCGCCTCTGTGCTTTAATTTATAGTATTATCCATTCGACGTAGGCTGCCGATAAACATACAAATGGACGGTTTTCTGACGATTACGTACGAT
This sequence comes from Unio pictorum, assembly GCA_030141615.1. Classification (NCBI taxonomy): domain Eukaryota; kingdom Metazoa; phylum Mollusca; class Bivalvia; order Unionida; family Unionidae; genus Unio; species Unio pictorum. Next base: position 1,876,185 of record JARLTB010000203.1, on the reverse strand, counting down.
TAGTACGAACGGACAGGGCGAATAGCATGTGGTTTTCACTGCCAGATGAGGCTTCTCAGCAAGGATGTGTCGATATTTTGTACTGCAAGATACGATATTGCAGTTTGAGAGAAAATGGTTGTCAATTCATTTTTCACACGTTGTAGACATCGTCGTGACATTACTATTTTTCTTTTTCTTACAGACGAATGGACAAAACGATTACTATGCGGTTTGAACTGACCGATTCGTCTCATCCAAACAAACTCGCTCGTTAAAGTTAGTATGCTTGTGTTCGTTTGATTATTGTTATTAAGTAATTATAATGAATCAAAGAAAACTATATGTATGTATGTATGTATGTATGTATGTATGTATGTATGTATGTATGTAGGTAGGTATGTATGTATGTATGTATGTATGTATGTATGTATGTATAACTGACTGACTGACTGACTTTATTTTCTCTTCAACAGAGATTACATCAGATTAATCAAATTCAGGATAATACAAAATCATGAAATACAACAGAAAAGAGAATTAAAAAATATAAATTAAAAAAAATTGTGAAACGTATACCAGTGTAATTATCAATGTAGTTCTTTCTACATGACATATGTGCTTATGCATACATGCATATATATATATATATATATATATATATATATATATATATACACATATATATAAATGTACATACATACACATACATATATATACACACACAAACACATATATACACATACACATATGTCTTTAGGAACGTTACTGATGAAATATAAAAGCCTACCTCTAATTGGTAAGGATTACGCCATTTTACACGTGTCTGCTCTTCCGGTTATGATTTAGGTCGCAAGCCTTAAAAAAAAGTTTACAATGTTGTGCTACATAGACTGCCGTCATTTTCCAGAAATGGATGTCGTAAAATTGCATTCATCAAATACATCATGTGCGTTGTTGGCCACATAAATCAGGGATATATTGTGCATATACTGCTGGTATAAGTGTTTACAACGTGTAAGAGCAACCTTATCTTACTCTGTGTCTTGACTATTGGGATAATGGGGTCGTTATACGTCTTGTTACAATGTGAATAATTTAGATACATGAACGCAAGAACCGTATATACCATGTGCAAATTCCGCCAGCAACAATCAACTCAGACGTAATTTTGTTTCATATATCCTGATTGGTCACTCCAGAAAACACATCCTGTAGTGCTAATTGTTACATCAATCAAGTGTAAGTTATGACACTTATATCCCGGGACTCTTACTACTGAAATAGATTTGACAAAATAATGGCGATGAGGGATAGAGAGTTTATCAACATTATATTTCTTCTTATTTTTGCAGGGTCTAAAACGTTTAAGCTGGTCTATAAAATGGCGGATTACTGGCCCGGGACGAATAGGTGTGATTTCTTTTGCGGATGTCATTCAGCACGAGTCCTAGAGAAACCGTTACTCCTTGATATGACTTCAGATCCAGGCGAAAGGTCACCTCTACCGAGCAGTTACCCTGGATACAGTGACATAATCGAAGCCATATATAATGCTGTAGCAAACCATAAGTCGTCCCTCGTTCCTGTCGAAAGTCAGTTTACTGCAAGAAACCTTATATGGAGACCACACTGGCAAGACTGTTGTAATTTTCCAAAATGTAGTTGTACTGATCCCAAATATGCCTTAATAGAATTTAAGACATGCTTTGTATATTAATATCATTTACATATTTAAAATTTCTCAGATTCTTTTAGTTTCCTAGTTTAATAACTTCACGTGTATTTATCTCAAGTAACTTTACAAAAAAAGGGTAATGATTCGTATGCTGATGAGTACCATGTAGTTGTATAAGAACTCAAACGACTGTCCCATCATTCAAATCAAGCAACTCTTTTGCAAATATTTAAATACAAAATTGGGGTTGGAATATTCTTTTGATTACCTAGCAATATTGACTCATTTACAAAATAACAGCACCGAAGCTGCTAAATCGCTTATTATTCAAACCTCCCGCTAATTGAAAATTCTGTCAGAATTAAAACATTTCTCATTCCTCACAACATCGCCAGTGTTATTTACTGCATTAGAACTATATCGTATTGAACTAGGTAACATAAAAAAGCAAAAGCAAAACCAACAAACGATTTCATTACCTAAGTTAGAAAATTAAATTTTAAGTGGAATATGCTGCATTGAGAATTATATCTCAAATAATCCTTTATGGTCAATCACAAGTCTAGCAGTACAAAATAAGTCTAATGTTTTCCAGTATTGAAAGTGGCACCAATTATCTTGTTTTATCACGACGATATAATCGAGAATGTCTTTTAATAAATTCACAGTAATATAAAAGCAATGTTTACGTCCAAAATTATCACGAGCACTTTGCAATTTTAATAAATATTTATCTAAATTATGTCCAAACACACCTAAACGTGATTGCACAAGGACTGGTATTGAAATAGGATGAATAAGTTTGCTTATCAGATATGAAATCAAGACACATTTACAGGCCTAGAATTATTTTAGACCATTCTATATTTCGTACACAAGTCTAGACCTTAAATTCATATATCATCAAACATTTTTATAAAACTTACAAACAAGACAAAACCCAGGGGGATAATATAATTCCAATGATAAACACCAAAGTTCTTGACGAAAATCTAAATAAACATGTCGTTTATAAATTATCAAACATCTTAATGCATACAATCATGGACAAAAGTTAGCTATTGTATAGTGCTTTTTACAAATAGCACCTACAATCTACAAGCACGGACAAAAGTTAAACATAATTAAGATACACTTCGCAAATGTTACTCGGGCCACTATAAAATAAGTTGATAAAGTGCACGGTATATAATGCCCATGTCAAAGTCAGCAAAGATTATTATTATTATTATTATTATTATTATTATTATTATTATTATTATTCAAGATATCAACGTTTAATTTAGTCTGAAAGAACACGTAAACGAGAGTTATGGACTTTCATTATCTGCAGTCTGTCTTCGGTACTAATGTCATCATTCCATATTTGGTCAATAAAACGCATTTCTCGTTTGAAAATCAGTTGTCAGTATATTTTCAATACCTTGAAAATAAAATTAGTCTACTTCGAACCCTACAAGAAACTAACACGAAATTGTTCTATCTGCAATAGTTTGCCTTACAAGGCATTTCAAATATATCCCGATTGTAGTAGCAATAGCTTGCCTTACAGGGCATTTTAAATATATCCCGATTGTAGTAGCAATAGCTTGCCTTACATACCATTTTAAATATATCCCGATTGGCCCAGATAAGTCTGATATGTTGCATGTTGTTAATCACTTATACTAATAAAGTTTGTCCTTTATATATTTTTATTTGTTCGCAACTGCTGCCGGATGCTAAAAACAATTAGAAACTGACCAATTGTTTGAAAATCTATCATATGTTTATCCTTCATATCGGTAGCATATACATAATGGGACGGTATCATAATTTGTGTTAGCATGTCTTTCAGACTGGATGATGAGAAAGGAGAATATTTGCTTTATGTTTCGGGTTGTTCAAAAAACATAGAAACACGGAACGAAATGAGTCCATGGCTTGCTTTTCGTGAGCGAATTAATCGCACAAGATAATCTCATATTTTTTATGAGCAAATGTTCTGCCACTTCGTTAATCACAATCAAATTGTATGACTTGTGAAATGTAGTTCGTGTTTAAATATTCGTGAATGTTTATCTGTATACTTCACCTGGAATCAGATAGGATTTATCGTGTAGCCGTTTAAGTATTGTTTATTTTGTTATTTCGTCCAAGAAGTAGTTTTCATCCTGCGTATTAGCTCTTATAGTCCTGAAAAAAAATGACCAACAACAATAATTACGACACAGTTTGAAATTATGAATGCCCAACAACAATAATTACAACACGGTTTGAAGCTATGAATGCCCAACAACAATAATTACAACACGGCTTGAAGTTATGAATGCCCAACAACAATAATTACAACATGGTTTGAAGCTATGAATGCCCAACAACAATAATTACAACATGGTTTGAAGCTATGAATGCCCAACAACAATAATTACAACATGGTTTGAAGCTATGAATGCCCAACAACAATAATTACAACATGGTTTGAAGCCATGAATGCCAACAACAATAATTACAACACGGTTTGAAGCTATGAATGCCCAACAACAATAATTACAACATGGTTTGAAGCTATGAATGCCCAACAACAATAATTACAACATGGTTTGAAGCTATGAATGCCCAACAACAATAATTACAACATGGTTTGAAGCTATGAATGCCAACAACAATAATTACAACACGGTTTGAAGCTATAAATGCCCAACAACAATAATTACAACACAGTTTGAAGCTATGGTCCAAAGATTGCCTATCTGAGCTCGTGTATATTTGGAGAAATCGCGTTGCAGTTTACCCTGTTTTGGGATTCGGCAATTATTTTCAAGCTAACATCTGTCATGTATGAGCACATCAGTATTATAATGCCCGTATAAGAATTATGATATGGCAACGTACGTGGTGTCGACATGGGTTCTCTCCACCGAGGAATGTTAAGCTGTCAGTGTAACTTACTGGCAAGAATGTTGCGATGTTGAAGGTGCTTTCCACATGCCTGGCAACATGTTTCTTTCTACACTCGTAGCAACTGTTTGTGTGTATGAGTGTGCGTGTTTGTGCGTTTGGCCACTTACCTTAATACTGCTTAGCATTACAATAATAATGGGCCCAATAACAGTTATTGTTCGAGAGAAAAATAATAACTAAACATTGCCTACCGCAAATTGAATTATAGTGCTCCGAGTAGCCCCAGTGATCGATGTCCATCTGCTTAGCATTCTTATTCTACTGCAGTCTTGAACTGGGATGTGTTAGCTCTGGTGAGGTAAGGATGCTCTTGTACCAGCGGTTTGCAAGTCTTGCTGACGTCAAACACGGATAAAGCAACTGCACCAAAACTGCATCTTCTTCATCGATTGCAGGATTAACAGCCACCATAAACGATTGGATACTTTATTTATGTTTGGTTGTTCCCCTGTTTTCCCCCTCTTAGGTAATATATTGCACGCGTATTAATTGTAGAAGCCAAGAACGGAATGAGTGTCTAAGAGTCCCGACCATTGTGCATTAATATTATATTAGGTTTTCCATCTAAAAACAGGGACGCACAGCGAATTTTAGAACTTTCTTGCGGAACATTAAGTGATTCACCAAAGTACTATATTTTATTTGCCGTAACAATCCTGTTTACATGGATTGAAGGCGTTGTTGCTATTAAGCTGCCACGGAGTTTACATAAGTAAATTCAACACTAAAGATACTGAAAATATCACTATTGTTCCAAAATGTTAAAAAAAAATAGTTCTTAAGATTTTGTGTTGAATGCCCCAATACTGTAACCAGACACAATACAGATTCGAATTCCGTTATCTGACTTTATTTGTCCGGCCGTTTGTTACGAGTCCGTAAAGGCGACATTAATGCCTGCGGTAGTGAAAGCTTTGCCTGTCTTGTGGCAGAGAAGTTCAGAATTTTTGGAGTCCTCTGGAGTGGCGAGAAACGGGCATGATTGTTCGAAGACGCTACAGTCGGTTACCGTAGAACCACGTGCACTCATTATGAGAGCAAGGACCTATGAACTATTGAAAAGATTACCATGTGCTTCTCTGCTCGACTTAGATAAGTTTAGTATCAACTAAATTGTAAAGACGAGTTGTGGTTTTGGCAAAAACATCTAAACTCTTTAATTTAGTGAATGACCAGCGGCATTAAGTTGGTGAATATTTAGCATTTAGTTGCTATGCCTGATTAGACTAAATATATAAGAGAATAGCAAATTAATATCAAGAAATTAAAATAAACACAAACGACAATACCGGAAGTAAATGTAGATAATTCAAACAAGTTTAAAGGAAATATAGGCAGACGGGGGCCTCGAGTGGCTGAATGGTCTAAAGCTCTTTCCGTTGCGGATCACTGCCATCTCACCTCTGTCTGCGTGGGTTCGAGTCTCGTATTCGGCCAATGTGGGTATGTGAGAAAGCTTGCCAGTAGTTTCTCGTGGGTCTGTGGTTCTTTCTGGGGTTTCCCTGGTTCGTCCTCCACCATTAATACTGGCCGCCATGTATAGCCTATCTTGTGCTGAAAATTGGCGTTAAACCCCACAACAACAACAAAATTGTTTACGTTTATTTCACATCTATGTACTTAACAAAGGGGCAGCCAATAATGTTTAAACTGAACCCTAAACCATACAAAACCTGCTTAAGATATTCGCCTTTTTATAATTAGTTGTCCACATGAATCATGCAAATTATCAGTAACTGAACAAACACGACGTGTTGGTGTTCGATATTTGGTCAGTCATACAGCATCTTATATATGTTAAGCTCTGTAACAAACGATAACCATTTCCGTGAAGAAGAAAAAACTATCCATTATATAGTTATATTACATATGGTATTGCAATTATTCACGTAATCGTTTAAATTTCATCACAGTCATAATCATGTAAAAAATAAAAGGGAAATCAGGTATTCATTGGTGTCATGTTTAAACCGATAATAAGTGACAATGGAAGCTTGACCGCAGAGTCGGTTACTGACATTGACTGTAAGCTTGCAGAAACAAACAATTAAAGTATGAGTGAAGATATTAAAAACTGAAAACTCGAAATCAAAGTTCTTACAAGGAAATCCACACTAATGTTCGGCTCTGATATATGTTAAACGTTCTATTATTTTTGTTTTAGTACCCCATCCCCCCTTTATCCACGTATGAAATGTGCCAACGTAAATGAACATCTTTTCATTTTCATATGAAAAAATTTCAACAATTTTATAAAATATACAATCTGAATGTATCATAAGTACAATCTAAATTTGAAACCTTTCGCTGTTCTAAAATTATTGTATGATTTCAGAACTTCGTTTTATCTTTGCAATAATGCAACCATCAAGCGCATCGAAAAAAAGTGGCGAAAGTCATTCAAATAAAAGGTTTGCTTTACAAATATATACTGCAAAGAAAATCTCTGTTTTTTAAATATATACAAATAAATATTTCAGTCCAGAAGTGACACATTTTGTAGTTCTGCTCTTGGCTACGCAACTCGTGCTACCATAATGTGTACTGGTGTCTCACATACTATTGCCTTAAATCTACTCTAGATACGCCGATACTCTCAATGTAGCTATCATTACAACTAATTTCGTCTACAAACATAATTTTAGAAATTTTAAGCAATAACCGCAAAACATCCGCACATAAAGTCGCAGTTCTAAATTCATGTAACATTCTTCGCTCATCATGTATCAAGGATGAATAATTGGGTTAATGATTCGTTATATGTGAAATGTTACTAAGTACGCTGACCGTTAAAAGAATAAATCGACTGCAATAAACGAACTAAAAAATTGAGTAACACTTAACGTTTGATGTATCACAGCCGATGACGTAATTTACTGGGTGTGGTTACTATTTATATGCGACATCTTATTATGGGCGAGGGTCATTAAAAAAATTGTTTGTTTGTACCGAATAAAAAAAAACACAAATTGAGTAATACAGTGAGCGTTTAACACAACTAAGCGTTAAGAAGTCATTGCCTAAGGATGCAACATGTCAAAAAGGTATTGGCCAAAGTCTTAGCAAACTAAACAATGAACGTACACTGACATGGTGTAATTTCCAATAATATTTTCTTAAGCTTGTAAGAATACTCTAAAAAAAGTAATTTAATATACAATTGGGGAACAAAATTTATTGTGGGATGGTGCAGATAGGTTGAAAGATTAGATTGACTTTAAACTTACGAATACTAATCCACATGATTTACATAATCAAAGCTAAGGAATACGAAAAAAAATGTTTTGCAAGTTTCTTGACTACATTTTAAATTGAAATCATCGAAAATAACATAGCTTAAACAGTGAACATTGATTGTATCCTACATGATGTTCAAACTTTTTAATACTCCTTATGGAAAGACAGTTTATGTTAAAGTCATGGTCGTACCACAATATAATCTGAACCATAAAAATATAAATACACTAGGCCAAATAAATAAAACTTATTTTCTTACTGTCGATATGAAACACAAACTTAGCTCACCAAATGTTTAACTTTTCATAGCATTGTAACTTGTGCCTCTTCATTCCTTAACAATTTGACATGAATTATACCGACTCAACAACCACTTATTAGAGCTTACTTCATTCCTTAACAATTTGAAATTAATTATACTTACATAATAAACACTTTTTAGAGCTTACTTCATTCCTTAACAATTTGAGATTAATTATACTTACATAACAAACACTTATTAGAGCCTAATCCTTTTCGTAACAATTTGACAATAATTATACTTACATAACCAACACTTATTAGAGCTTACTTCGTTCCTTAACAATTTGAGATTAATTATACTTACATAACAAACACTTATTAGAGCTTAGTTCCTTCCATAACAATTTGAAATGAATCATACTTACATAACAAACAATTATTGAGTTTAGTTCATTCCTTATCAATTTTACATTAATTATAGGGTCACAACAAACACTTATTAGAGCTTACTTCATTCCTTAACAATTTGAAATTAATTATAGGGACAAAACACACACTTTTTAGACCTTACTTCATTCCTTAACAATTTGAAATTAATTATAGGGACAAAACAAACACTTATTAGAGCTTACTTCATTCCTTAACAATTTGAAATTAATTATAGGGACAAAACACACACTTTTTAGACCTTACTTCATTCCTTAACAATTTGAAATTAATTATAGGGACAAAACACACACTTTTTAGACCTTACTTCATTCCTTAACAATTTGAAATTAATTATAGGGACAAAACAAACACTTATTAGAGCTTACTTCATTCCTTAACAATTTGAAATTAATTATACTTGCATAACAAACACTTATTAGAGCTTACTTCATTCCTTAACAATTTGAAATTAATTATACTTACATAACAAACACTTATTAGAGCTTACTTCATTCCTTAACAATTTGAAATTAATTATACTTACATAACAAACACTTATTAGAGCTTAGTTCCTTCCATAACAATTTGAAATTAATTATACTTACATAACAAACACTTATTAGAGCTTACTTCATTCCTTAACAATTTGAAATTAATTATACTTACATAACAAACACTTATTAGAGCTTAGTTCCTTCCTTAACAATTTGAAATTAATTATACTTACATAACAAACACTTATTAGAGCTTAGTTCCTTCCTTAACAATTTGAAATTAATTATACTTACATAACAAACACTTTTTAGAGCTTACTCTATTCCGTAACAATTTGAGATTAATTATACTTACATAATAAACACTTTTTAGAGCTTACTTCATTCCTTAACAATTTGAAATTAATTATACTTACATAACAAACACTTATTAGAGCTTACTCCGTTCCTAAACTGCAAACATATAAATCTCCACCTTTGCATATAAAGCGGTATATTTATATTATTTCCGATCTTGTGACCCTTAATTTTGATACCGGCGATATATGCTAGGCTGATAGTATATGACGTCACGCTTTTCTGATGACAGCTGCAATATTTCATCCACTTTGCACTCAAGATTTTTTCAAGATCAAAAAAGCAAAATCGCCATTATTCATGTTTAGGCGATAACATATATCTACGTTTGGGCCGAAGAAATTTGCTTACCTATACATAATTCAAAATCATTCATAGGTAGTAGAGATGGGGTGAATCGATATCACTTATATTCCGCTGTTATTTTTGTTATATACGTATACATTTTCTGGGAAATTTTTAAAAAAGTTTCCAAATGTAACTGAAAACAGAAACTTTTTAACATTTCAACTTTTTTGATGCGATAGTAATTCTAAGAAATAATTAATATTTCATCTTTTGAATGAAAGTATGTTTTTCAAATAAAGCCTGTGTAACAAGTCATCCCCTTTCACTAACATCTCTTACAAATATTAGTGTTTCGACATATTTGGGCAGCAAGGTCACATATGTTATTTACAGTTGTTGTGAAATGTCAGATTGTGCATTTGGAAGGATTTCAAAACCTGAATAACGAATGACGTTTGTAATTTATTCTCTGATGTTAGCATATAAACTTGCTTTGCTCTGATTGGAAATTGACTTGAAAACGAAAAAAGTATTTGTTTGAGTTATTAATAGAGGGCTTGTTGGAGTTAGATACTATATATTTATTAACGGAATTGCTCACATCAACATTTTTATCAAATGTAGTATAAATATTCGTGTTGCTTAGTTATGACACGGAAACAGCGGAACAGGTAGTTCTAGCCTTGTCTGAGTACCGTAAAACATGATGGGGAAAAAGGTATTGTTTCTCTACGTTTGGGATTTGACAGAAAACTTCTGTCTCCTTTGTTAGTAAAAAATCGATGAGTATAAGATATAGAAAGATATTTCAACGTTATATGAGCACAAATATTCAACATAATACGTAAATATAATTGGTTTCCGTCATTAATTTGGTAGTAAACAGTATGTATGATAATGTCGGTGAAGGCTTTAATTAATAATAATAATAATAATAATAAAAATAATACTAATAATAATAATGATAATAATAATAATAATAATAATAATAATGAGGATTTTGTATAGCGCTTAATCTTTAAAAGCTCTAAGCGCTTTACACCATCAATAATGATATGACTACACTACAGAACAACAAATGACAAAAACAATGAAATTGGAAAACATAAAAACATGCTGAAAATATATAAGATACAAAACATGATTAGGTCGCTAAGTTTGTCCCTGTTGTCGAAATAGGTGAGTCTTGAGAGCACTCTTAAAAGGGACCACTGTGTCTTTGTGTTCAATTTCAATGGGCAAATCGTTCCACGTCGCCGGGCACTGGTATGCAAAGGAACGTTGTCAATATGACTTTGTTTTCACCTTGGGAACAATGAGTATACGATTATCAGAAGAAGAGCGTAAGGATCTAGCTGGTGTATACACATGGGTGAGGCTGGATAGGTATGTTGGACTGGAGTCTGTCATTGAAATATAGCACAGAGAACAAATTTTGTGTTTGATTCTGTATCGAATTGATTGCCAGTGTAGGGTACAGAGCAGTGGTGAGGTGTGCTCTGATCGAGGTACTCTAAAGATGATCCGTGCAGCTGTGTTTTGAACTTTTTGAAGTTTTGGAGTAAATATTGTGATGAACCAGACAGAATTGAATTACAATAATCCAGTCTTGAAAGTACTAATGAACACACAAGTGTTTTCGTGGCATCAACAGAAAGATATTTACGAATGGAATTGATGCGTCTCAATTCAAGATATGCAGCCCTGCAGATGTTCATGACATGTTAGTGCAATGTGAGAGTACTGTCTAGAGTAATACCTAGATTCTGTACTGACTGTGAGATGCATAAAGCTGTTCAACAGCAATTTTGGTTTATATGAATATAAAACATTTATAATGATGTTGCTAATTGTTTACACTGGGGATCATGTTATATACACATTTAAAATTGTGTTGCTAATTGTTTACATTGGGGAGTATGTTCTACACACATTTAAAATTGTGTTGCTAATTGTTTACACTGGGGAGTATGTTCTATACACATTTAAAATTGTGTTGCTAATTTTTTACACTGGGGAGTATGTTCTATACACATTTAAAATTGTGTTGCTAATTGTTTACACTGGGGAGTATGTTCTATACACATTTAAAATTGTGTTGCTAATTGTTTACACTGGGAAGTATGTTCTATACACATTTAAAATTGTGTTGCTAATTGTTTACACTGGGGAGTATGTTCTATACACATTCAAGATGTTGCGTAATCTTTCTCGACACCCTGTTTTTCAACATGCATACCAAAAATGTAATTATATGGCTTCAAGACCGATTTTACATAATTCAATCCTGCATGTTTTTTTTTCAATATATTTTTATATCATCAAAATGATATTATAATCAAAATACCACAAAAGAAAAAATGAACTTTTTCTGTCGTTTTGAAGAAATACTTAACTAGTTCAGTGGAACAAGTTTGTATTGCTAGTCGTAGCCTCACCATTAGTGACATTGGTATGTCTCGACTTCAGTCAATGAATATTTCCTTTTATTTTTTATATATACTCAGTATCTTCGACAGGGACATTCAATATCAATACCCTTTCTGATCCTTCCAATACCGCCAAAGATAATGGCTTATATCCCATGGCTGAATACCAAACAAAGAAAGCTAAAAGATTGGCCAGGGGCCGGATGCCCATGAACGATATAAAAACCGTGAAATTCTGAATTTGCAAGAGGGCAGGAATGTATCGAAATACTCGCGTTGATTGTACCTGTTTCAGATTTGCCCGTCAAATACACTTATATGGACGGAGCCTTGCTTCGTACTCGCAAAGTGAGGGAAAAAATGACACAATTGCTGTCATCATCAATGCAACAGAATAGGTATTAATGCCCTGAAAAAGGAAGCTATAGTGAATGTTTGCTTGAAGCAAGTAAATAATCGGCATATCTATATATTTAATTGAGTGGACGCAAGACTCATTATTTGTATGAGCGTCGGAACATACCAGTTATTCACTTAATTTGCATCTGGTTACATTCGAACTCGGTTGGTTTTCACCGTTAAGTGACTTTTATTTATCGCTAGACTATGTAAGCTTCGATGAATAGCTTCAAATTTATTGGTGATAGTGGTATTACTGTAAATTTACGGGCAGTGAAAAAGCAAATATTTATAACCAGTGTGTTTAAAACAGTATTTCTCACTAAAACAAATGCATTACTTTACAATCTATCACACGATAAAGTAAATTTCGTGCTTCACTGTATGATCAGAAATTTAAATTGTTAGCTTATATTCATCTTTTACAGTTAGCTGAATATAGCTATTAAATTAGCAACGAGTTGGGATTTTTGGAAATGTCTTTCATTTATCTGAAACAAATATTACCCACGTAAATCGGCTGTCACTTCGTTGGACAATATTGTTCGCTGAATGTAACGGAAATATTATTAATCGATATGTCGACATAATTTGTCAGCCTTAAGATTTGGATACGAATATTATTGACTTCAAACTCGTGAACTTTCTTAAATATGAAATTAACTGCCTATTGTTTTTTAAGCGTTAGTCTCAATAGGTTTAAAAACAGTATGAAACGTGACTTCGGTTTAGAAGTTGCTAGTTTTAATGCATTACAGAACATAACAGAACACATTTGTAATTATTAATAGTAAATTTCAGCATTGTTCTCATGCCTCACTCAAGTCACAACACATTGCAAGAATATATATATATATATATATATATATATATATATATATATATATATATATATATATATATATATATATATATATATATATATATATATATATATATACCGATACATATACGCATATACGCATAACTTCATACAAAAATTTACACTGCTGACGGGCATTTCGGTCCAGGTAAGGTTTGCGTGACTAATATTAAAGCATAACGCATTCGACTTGAAGAGAGTCATTTCTCGTCAGAGTATTCTATATAAAAAATATTAATTTTTGGACACACGGGATACCACCCCTGTGTTTTCATGATCATGATATATCGGCCTGTTTTTCGCATTGATTTGAAAATATGTAATGTTTATCTATCTGGCAATGATAACGAAATACTTTGGACTGTCTGCATTTCAGTCGATTCATTAGGCCATTGTTTGTAGCTGTTTTAATAAATTTCAATTTAAATACCAAGAACGGCAAGATATATTAAGCAAACAAACTGATCTTTTAAAAATATAGTAAAGTTCAATATTTTCTTAAAAGAAAATAAAACTATTAAGTTAAGAGAAGCAGCAATGAATAGGACGTAATGTGTTTACAATGTCTCGTTTATGAGGAAACAAATTACTGAACAATCTAGAAATATACTATATGCCGGGGAATTTCTTGAGAATCCTGTATCAGTGGCAGGTTGATATTTTGGATGGCAGACGATTTTATACATGTGGGAAAACTTCTGGCAGAAATTGAAACTTGGATTAAAATGCAGAAATGTTCTAAGGTATACATTTCTATATTTATATAACGTATTTATTTGCAGGAATCTAAAAGATACATAGTAAAAAAGATATTCTGTATTACAGGTTCAAAGGTGATGGAGTGGGTCATCATGTTGACATTCAGAATCATATTTTGATATGGATCTTTGGTAGAAATGTGCGATATATATGCACACTTTATGAATATCACGTCCTTTTATTAAATAGCGATAGCTTTTTTCATGATACAAATTGGATATTAGACAAAAAAAAAACAAAACAAAACAACAAAAAAACCATCAAATTAACAAACAGATAACACAAAAAAAAAACAGCACGCGATCCAATGATTTCAAGAATGTTGTATCGTTGCTCAGAATTGGCCGACATGTAGTGTATAACCTTATTCAAAATGTGACATTTTCAATTACTTTGCAAATACGTTTATGTGCAGATATATGCATTTTTGTCTCTGCAATCGCATGTATACAAAACAATATATATGAATGAAAGAGTGCCTCTTACGTTGACATTAGTCTAGACAGTGATTAACCTATTTAAAACAGTGCTTTGTCAATCGTTTATGGTACATGACGTGACAAACACAAACATTGCATCGTAACTTTGCGCAATATTTGTTCAATAGCTGGGCATATAGATTCAAATAAGAAACACAAATCTTAGCTTGCATAAACTAGTATTCACCGGCATAATCTAACCCTTACCAATCTTATATGTTATATATTAGCTATGTTCTAGTGGCAGATAAGTTCGTTGTTTCCACAGTGGTCAGTCAATCATAGGTTTAATAATGAAGAAAAGTGAATTTCTTCTTGTGGTCTGCATGGTGATATGTGTACAGTCAGGTACGTTATATACATGCCTACATTTTTCTAATTTTTCTCGTTTCTTTACTTCTTGATCACAACTTATTTATTTCGCTGACATTGTTCAGATATAGAAAATATTACTAAAACTAACTCGTAAAGGTAGAGACATACTTAGTGAATACTTTTAAATGTTTATGAAAAAATTAAGAGGTTTATCCTACCATAAAATACTATAATTTAAGATTGAAATACTATTTAAAGTATTGTTTGGGCGCAATTTTTATTTGATATATTAATAAAATTTATAATCAAATTTGCAAAATAGTTTCGCATAGTGAAAAGGTTTGAAAGAACATATCGAAATTTTTGTCAGGATTTCGATAATACATTGCAATGTGTTTATAATATTATTTTCATTTGCTCATCTTTTGCTTTACATATGCATGATACTTATTTAATGATCTATATGTTCATGATCTATATTATATAATAATATATAGGTTATATTAGTTTAGTTATTCTAGAGTAAAATATCTGCAACTGAATTTGCAACAAGACATGAATACTAAAAGTGAGTATGACCGTACATTTATACAAGGGATTAAAATCCTGGGCCTCACTTTTAAAACAGAAATTGATCATGAAAGCTATAACTTGAAATAGGACTAATGATCATCACGATACCGTGAATACATATTAAATATACGCCAATTGGACTTGGATCCATTAATTTATTGACAATTCGATTCAGTTCCCTCTTCGTTTTGGTGAGATAACTAAACATACCATTTACCAGACCGAAACGATACATCAGTCCACAATGTATTTTGAAGAAAAAAAGTTAGTTTACAATCATGCGTTTAATTCCAACTCATTTATATTTGAAGCGAAAACAGGCGATTTGATAACATGGAAGAAAGTTTTGGGTGATGCCTATATATTTCAAATGTTGAGGATCCTATTAATAAATTCAATTGTCCTAACATTAAAATATTCATGACAGACTGAGGAAACATCGCAAACATCTTAGTTGAATTGTTACTAATTTGTAGATGTGTTATTATTTGCAGCATCGTTAGATCCGAATGAACAGATAATTGCAAATATCAATTATCAAGACTTCAAATTATTAAACGTTATTATTGCATTAACGATAGATATCAGAGTTAAGTCTTGTATCAACAGATGATGGAAGTATATTTGTTTTCTCTTAGATCTGTTACACTAAATGTAAAAAGTATGACTGGCTGTTTGCCATTCCTCTGAGGGCACAAAGTGATATACCAGCTTGTGTTTATGGCGTATATAGTCCATTAGAAATTGAAATAGAAGCACTATCAAGGAGCTTGTTAATAAATTTCGAATATTGAATTAGGAATGCCAAAATATCAGGAAAATCGAAATTGAGATGAATGAAACAAATATGCTGAGAAACATTTGTTGATGTGCAATAACAAACCAATACATGTTTTCTTGCGGAATACAATAGCAAAATTACAAACGTGATGATGTACGTGTTTCGAAATTACTAAAAGGATGCTATTTAATTAAGTGCGCAATATTAAAACGCCTGTAATCTTATATTTTGTAAATGTGACAACCACATAAGGAACAGGTATGGAATGGAAATCGAGGAATTAGATCTATAAAATTACGAATATATGACGTTTATTACAAATTAAAAGCAATCTTTGCAGGTTAAGCTTTTATAATGTTGATACATTTGCTTGTAGTGGTTGATCGAATCGCTTAGATATCAATGTATATGACTGGCGTGATACACAAGAATGTACCAAAATCATAGCTTTACTTATCAGAAAGGATTACAAGTTCCTGAAAATATTAAGGAAATCTTAGAAAGAAAGATTATGACCTAAATTGTTGGCCTTAGAGCACACTGTACCCTCATGTATTAAAAAAAGATTAAACAATTTGTTTAGCATAGAAAAGGGTAGTTGGAAAGCTTTTACGCTTAAATAATGCATAATAAATTCTCTGTATTTCAATCCGTAGAACTGATTCATAAAATGGAGACAATAAAGAGTGAAAGAATTCTTTAAGCTGAAAAAGACATGCTTGATGCCATTGGGCAAAAAACAGTCTTTAACAGGAAATGGAACACAAAAGCACATGTTCATTATATGGTTGATCAGTTTATATTATTTACATTTAATAATTTGGAGCCACTCTATAATTTATGTCTAAAGTGTATTCGTCTTATGTTAGGCATCAAGCAATTTAAATTTGTATTCCATTGCGTCTCATAAATTCCAATGAAACAATTCTTTCTCGTAACTTTTTTTAGTAATATGGATGTTTGAAATATATTCGCATGAGTTCCTTATATTTTAATATTTTGTTTTTCGCTGTTTTTTAAAATTACGTTAGAATGTAATGATATATTGATAATTAAAAGCAAACCAAGGAGGGGGAAAGCAGTATGCGTTATTTAATTGACAGCAATATAGTATCAAAGAAATATAAGAACTAGTTTACTATCTGCCAAATATATTAAAGTATTACATTTTTGTAAATTGTCTTTATTTTATACTATTATAACAAAATATAGACGTTATAGATTACAATACTAATTACCCAAAAAATAGTGACGATCTTTGCATATTTGACTTTCTTTAAATCTAGTTTGTAGAATGTTAATTCAAATACACAGTATTCTGACTAATATAAAACCAACAGTATTATTATACATTAGGTATGATATCGTTTATTCCACAATAAAACAAGTCCAAATATGTATTATATATATTGAACACATTTTTAAAACATGCCATTACATTGTGAACCGCGAACTTTAATGGAATTTTGTTCGCAGATTTCACCATCAATTCATTTAAAATGCATTGATATGAAACACAAAAAACTCAACAAATATCGCATGAATACCTTAACGATTGTAATTGTTTGTTAACATTGTTTTAAAAATATTACAATAAATATTTAAAATTTAGAATTTATTTAAAGGAAAAATAAATGGGCTTATTTAAGTAGGATAATATTTAAAATTGGAAATGTATGGAAAGGAAAAATAAATTGGCTAATTTATGTAGGATGATATTTAAAATTGGGAATTTATGGAAAGGAAAAATAATTGGGCTTATATAAGTAGGATAATATTTAAAATTGAGAATTTATGGAATGGAAAAATAAATTGGCTAATTTAACTAGGATAAGTGTACCTTTTGCACAGCTAATTGAATTTTATATTTATTCGTACTATTTTGTTTTTTAAGGTGTTCTATACTAGTATTGCTCTATATCAAATATTTTTGAATATTATATTTATTCGTAATTTATTGTTTTTAAGGTGCTCTATACCAGTGTTGCTCTATACCAAATATTATTAAATGTTATATTTATTCGTAATTTATTGTTTTTAAGGTGCTCTATACCAGTGTTGCTCTATACCAAATATTATTGAATGTTATATTTATTCGTAATTTATTGTTTTTAGGTGTTCTATACTAGTGTTGTTCTATACCAAATATTATTGAATTTTATGTTTATTTGTAATTTATTGTTTTTTATAGGTGTTCCATACTAGTGTTGCTCTGTACCAAATATTACGGAATTTTATATTTATTTGCAATTTATTGTTTTTAAGGTGTTCTAAACTAGTGTTGCTCTATATCGAATATTATTGAATATTATATTTATTCGTAATTGTTTGTGTTTAAGGTGTTCTATATTAGTGTTGTCTTATACCAACTATTACTGTTCTTTCTTCAATTACGATGACACATTTTCAACGTCAAAAAATATTATCTGTTTTGGATGAAACGTTTGAGTAATGTATAACCTTAATAAAAAGCATATTCCGTTTCAAATCGGACTTACCGTATTCGGTTCCTACTTATAGAGAAAGAATGCTTTATTACTACTGCTACTACTGCTACTAATACTACTACTACTAAAACAACAACAATACTATTGTTATTATTAATTAATATTATTACAGTATTACAAACCTGTATTGAATTCTTATATATATATATATATATATATATATATATATATATATATATATATATATATATATATATATATATATATATATATATATATATATATATCTTATATTAAGCACTAGCGAATCTTTAACATGAAAAGTTGTATTTATCCATAAATTGTGTAACGAAAAGCAAATGAAAGCCGAGTATGCTATCAAATTTGTTTCTTCGTTTTGTTTCTTGATAGTTTGTTTACTTTACTTTCTGACCCTTTACTTATTTCAATGCTTCCAGGACCCAACGATTTGGAAATGGTCTGGCTGAAAGATGTGACAACAAGTTTCGAGACAGGAAAAAGGACACATGACAACCTTGACCTCCCTGATGAGTTGACCTTTCTTTTAACTAGCAAGTCAAATGAACTAAACTTAAATTTGAAGAGGAATCGGGGGATTGATCCAAACGCTGAGGTCTTTTTTGTACGAACAATGAAGGATGGTCAACCACAACTGGAAAAAACACTAAGTTTGGAAAAGGAGGTCAGGTTTTAATGGATTACAATATAATCATGTACATAGTTTATTCTCTGACTTCCTTAATGCACATCATTGATTGTACTAGACATTATTCATATGCATAATATATTCCCTTTATTCATTTACGACTTCAAGGAGTATGATTCAAGTCTCATTTGAGAAGGTGTTGATACTGCAGTATCTGACATTCGTATGAAATACATAACTATCAATTAGAAGTTTTAATTTAAAGGAACAAGCTGAGTGTTGTACAACATGCGATTCGTTCGTGGATTGGTATTTATCTATCTAGATTCTAAGAAATAATGCAAATAACATTCGTCGAAACAAAAGCTTCGATCAGATTGATGTAAATGCTGATAGTTTTCCATGTGGAATCTTTCAACGCAATGCCTTGGTCAGTATGTATGTATGAAAGAAACTTAAGGCTTTTATTATTACATTATTACATTATTACATTATTACTTATTATCATTAAGCACTGTATACGAGTATGCTGCATACTGATCAGGCACCATATGTTAGCTTAAAGATATCAAGTGTTAAATTAGGAATTAATCATCATTTGCACATTATTAATGAAAGTGGAGCTAGCGGATAATTTGTTACATTGAAAGGCAAACACAAATTACAAACTTCAGGTAGATGTAAACTAATAATGAGGGTTATAGCGATAAGACATACGTCTTTTTTAATATTGCTTCTGTAATAACTTTATAGGCTGGCAATGTGAGAACGACTTCTGGTAGTCCAAGAAAATATGTTCAATGGCAGATATTGATAATGGTTCCATATCTGAATAAAGCTGCAGATACCATAAGATCTACACAACACTTAAAAGGACGTTACTTTCACCTTAAATAGTGTTGCCGACGAAACTTTTTAACGATGTTTACAGGTGCACTATATGTAATAATACATTGATAAGAACAAGAATGTTGAACAAGAGAGTCAAATAAATTATCTGTAGACATCTTCAGAATGAGGAATAATGGTAATGTATTTTATTTCAAACAGATTAAAATGTTCAGTAACATGAAATCTGTGAACTATATTTGGAAGACAAGAAAATTGTATAATGCCCACATGCTTATAATTTACAATCAGAAACAATATATATGGTTTGACATTAATATACAGATGATAAAAAAATGTTATGATGTCAAAAGATCTACTATTTAAGAGTACAACAATTATTCAAGATGGCTTGAGTTTGTTCAACACAGTAAAGAAAATGATCAAATTAATCTTTAAGACGTTGATGTATAATACTAACACTTTCTGAAGTTCGAAATTCTCTTACGGAGAAACATTGACACTTTACAAGATAAACATATATTCTGTATACAGATCTGCGTAGACTCATAAAGTTGTTTAGACACATATTGTAACATCAAATTACATAATACCAGTAAATACCCGATGATCTTAAAACAATAAAGAAAAAAGTCAAAGCTGCACGTTTAGTAAAATCAATAAAGACATTTCTTCCTTTCAGTTAAAAAGTACACATTTGTAAACGAACTGAATCTATTGTGAAGTAAATGTCAAATAATCCTAGTGTTTCGAATAAATAGTGTTGAATATGTTTATGCACCAATAGTCTTGAAAAGGTTGACGTGCCCACAGTCCTGATGTATAACACTATTATGATCCAGTTTGTATTTCCAAATAAGGAATGAATACTTTATATATATATATCCCGTCTTTATCCGTCCGTCTTCGAGAGACGATGGTGTAGCTTCCGATTTGGGTGTCCTATCTGCACCTTCGCGAGTGGTTGAAGAGTCCGACCCTTGAGTGAAGTCTCTGTTGCACTTGCTGCAGGTGTATGCTGATGCTTGCTGAGGATGTTTTTGGTTCGCCTTCCTCCTGGCTCTCTTTGCAGCGAGGTTTGTGTTTCTCATCTCCTCAGCTTTCTGAGTGCCCTGTCTGACAGCAAGACGCCACGCGGAGCGGTCGTAAGCACAGCTCTCCCATTTGTTTATGTTGATGTTGGCTGTCTTCATGTCCTTTTTGCAGACATCTTTGTATCGCAGACGTGGCCTTCCAGTCGTTCGTGCACCTTCTACTAGCTCGCCGTACAGCAGGTCCTTGGGTATACGGCCTGGGTCCATTCTCCTAACAAGGCCTAGCCAGCGAAGGCGCCTCTCGCTGAGAATGGAGAACATGCTGTTCATGCCGGTGCGTTTCAGAACCTCTGTGTTGGGAACTTTGTCCTGCCACTGGATACGCAGAATGCGCCGCAAGCATCTCAGGTGGAAGCTGTTGAGGTTCCTCACGTGACTCGCATAGGTGGTCCATGCCTCGCTGCAGTAAAGGAGTGTGCTGAGCACGCATGCCTGGTAGACACGCAGTTTGGTCTTCTCGGTGAGGTTGTGATTGTCCCAGACCCTCTGGTTCAGTCTCGCCATAACTGCTGATGCCTTGGCAATCCGGCCATTTACATCAGTATGAACGGAGAGCGAGTTGGAGATGGTAGACCCAAGGTATGTGTAGTCCTCAACAACTTCCAGGTTGTACCCATCAATGGCGATGGTGGGAGAGGAGTCTGCGTCCTGCACCATTACATTCGTCTTCTTCAGACTGATGGTCAGTCCGAACTCCTTGTAGGCGTGGGAGAGGCGGCATACTAGCTGCTGCAGTTCATCTTCCGTGTGTGATGTCAAGGCTGCATCGTCGGCGAAGAGCAATTCACGGATGAGAACCTTTGTAACTTTAGTCTTTGCACGGAGACGGGCGATGTTAAACAGCTTTCCGTCAGTCCTGGTGTGTATATACGCATCCTCGCTGCAGTCCTTGAAGGCTTACTGGAGGAGAATGGAAAAGAAGATGGCAAAGAGAGTTGGCGCAAGGACACAGCCTTGCTTCACTCCGCTGCTGACTGGGAAGGCCTCTGATGTTGCGCCGTTGAAGCACACTGTGCTGTGCATGTTCTCGTGTTATATCTCGTGCATGTTATATATATATATATATATATATATATATATATATATATATATATATATATATATATATATATATATATATATAACACTAATATACCTGAGTCTGCATCCCATATAACACTAATAAATCAAAGTCTGCTTCCCATATAACACTAATATATATAAGTCTACATCCATATGACACTAATGTCTGAGTCTACATTCCATATAACACTGTTATAGCTGAGTTAACATCCATATAACACTAATATATGAGTTTTTGTCCCATATAACACTAATATATCTGAGTCTACATCCCATATAACACTGTTATAGATGAGTTTACAGCTATATATAAATAATATAACTGAGTCTACTTCCCATATTACACTAATATATCTGAGCCTGCATCCCATATAACACTAATATATCTGAGCCTGCATCCCATATAACACTAATAAATCAAAGTCTGCATCCCATATAACACTAATATATCTGAGTCTGCATCCCATATAACACTAATATATTTGAGTCTTTATTACATATAACATTAATATATCTGACATCAAATATAATACTGATATATCTTAGTCTACATCCTTTATAACACTATTATATCTGAGTTTACATCCATATCACACTAATATATCTGAGTCTGCATCCCATATCACACTATTATATCTGAGTTTACATCCATATAACACTAATATATCTGAGTCTGCATCCCATATCACACTATTATATCTGAGTCTGCATCCCATATCACACTAATATATCTGAGTCTAGATCCCATATCACACTAATATATCTGAGTTTACATCCATATCACACTAATATATCTGAGTCAGCATCCCATATCACACTAATATATCTGAGTCTGCATCCCATATAACATTTAAAGAAAGGTATATGTACTATGTCAGATTATTTACTTACTATTAATCTGCCTTCTTCGGTTCACATCCTTAATCAAATCCGAACCTATCTTATTTATCCAGTTACATACCTTCCTACCTCTTACGATAACTAGGCACTAAAGCAGAAAACGAACTTCAGTCACCTTACATACGTATTTATCACTTTTTTTTATCCAAGTGAATACAGGCTGAAGTCGTACCATCTAATCTTAGTTTACAGTTTACGTAAATTTATTTCAATAGAATCTCGCTTACTACCAAGACAGGGACAATGGAGCATTCATGACCGTTAAGTGTGCGAAAAGATCAAATGGACAGTGTGACAGAATCATCGTAAGTATACCAAGTAATCAAATAATATCATGTGTACAGTGAGCAACCATAATGAGATATCACAATATATTTCCATATAGTGTATGATTTAGTACTCAGGTGCGCTACTATAGTTATGAGTTTGGACCTACATATAGGAGTGGTTTGATCAAAGTATCTAAGATACTAGCTTGATCCCAAACATTTAGGGCATTGCTTGACAGACGTGCCAACTGACGCCCTCTATTCTCATTTTCTCATATGTACGGAATATAGTCCACTATTACAACTTAGCTTCGGATGTTCTAGATTAATGCTTCATGCATTATTTTTGTTTAAATAATATATTTATGTCTTGATCTTAAGTTGGATTACTTCACACTCAATTACACAGACACACGCACATACACACGTACGCACACACACACACACGCACGCACACACGCACACACTTTCGTACAATGTTTTGGCACTTGAATAGCTATTATCAAGAGTCTGGAAATGTTTCCTGACTGCTGTATAATGATTGTGTTGAAAGTTAAGGACGTGTCATAGTTGTGAATGTCTCTATGCCATATGTCCCGGGTTCAGCGCCATCACCAAAACATCAGAAAAAGGAAGTACGGTCATGACTGTCGGTTAGGGACTACAAAAAATGCTTACCAACGTCTATAAAAACAACATTTGACAGCATTTTTTTCCAGAAAATATATAAGAGAACATTGTTTTGATTATAAAAAATATATATTATACTATAAAATGACTTTTTTATATAGATAAAACAATGTAATTCTGATAAATCATAGTGATAGAGAAATGGCTTAAGTTAACATTCATTCTTACCGAACAACGTCTATTGATTGCTGTATTGACAAATATGTAAATGAACACGTTATACAACATAAATCAACTGCAGAAATTGGATGATCTGTCTTGAATAGAAAATTGTATCAATCGAACCGTCTGTGCGAGAATTTTATATATAACTTTATTTAATGGTAAAAGTCCTGCTAGAATGTGAATTTTATTTATCAAACTATGAAAATAAGTTTAAATGGAGGCCATCCTCATATATCATTATATAAATGCATTATGTAAGTAGATTTTTTTATGCAGCGCATGCTCTGTTCTGGTTTTCACCGATCCAGCTGGCTTTAAAATAAACATCTGACTTAATCTAAGTGGAAGAATGTTATTGGATTACATAATTAACCGAATAATTAAATGTAATTTTTAATTATTATTACAGTATTCATGTACGTAAGCATAATTTATATCTTGAATTAATATACATAGTTATCTTTCCCCTTTAATTGTTGTGTTGACAGGCCCTTTGTATCCACACAAGGTTCTAACAGTAATTTGTTTAATTATCTATGA
Organism: Unio pictorum; assembly: GCA_030141615.1. Taxonomy (NCBI): domain Eukaryota; kingdom Metazoa; phylum Mollusca; class Bivalvia; order Unionida; family Unionidae; genus Unio; species Unio pictorum. The sequence goes on along the minus strand of JARLTB010000203.1, from coordinate 1,851,257 downwards.
ATGTTAATATACATACAGATACAAATGAAGACGAGCTTTTCTTATTCCTTATGGACACCTTCATCTGATATTTGAAATAACAAGACATATGAATGTATAGAGGAACGGAGATAGAAGATGCCAATCTAAATGATACATTTGGATTATATGCATATAATTATGCCTTCTTTTTAATCTTAAAATAGAATGGAAACATACGAATAGGAGACAAATATTACGATATTCAACTAGCGGAAGATGACGTTACATCACGAAACGTTTATGATGTTGCTGACCGTCGTGGCACACAATATGTTTTACGTGAACAATCAAATATCCAAAGACATGTTTCAACCGAAAGGATATCAGGTTTGTAACAGCTTAATCAATATTTGTAGTATAAAATATGCAGATAAATTTTTAGTGTATTTTTGCTGCATTGCTACCGAAAGTAAAATGCACTGCTGACAACAACTACAATCATACATTGCTTTTTGCTGTGTTTACTTACTTTCGTGTGTAAATTCCATTTGTATAAGAATTGCTCTCTTTCTCTTTATTTCGGGACAAAGTAAGGAAATATAATTATGATTAAAATTTGTTTGTTTCACGGGAGACTTTAGTTTAAATCCTTGTTTATATTTGTTTTATTTGAAGATATAGAACAGTTACGAAATGCATAAAGGACAACTTACCTTTCGGTGTTCAAAAACGTAAACTTACCTTACGGTGTTCAAAAACGTCAAATGAATGTCTCCTCTTGCAGATGCAACAAACATCAATGTGAAAAACGTAGAACAAGAATTGAAAGATCTACGCAGCCATTTCACACGTGAGCAAGACAAGCGAAACCATTTTCGTCTGACAAACTCCCGAAATGAAGGAAGCTATTATAATAGAAGGACAATAGGTGAGAGTAGTTATTGAAAACCAAGGAAAGAGTATGATACAAAATTATCATATAGAAGGATCGTACAATATTATCGCATTTAAGAATGGTACAGTATTATTACATAGAAGGATTCTACAATTTTATCCCATAGAAGGATAGTACAATATTATCGCATAGAAGGATGGTACAGTATTATCACGTTGGAGGATTGTACAATATTATCATATATAAGGATGGCACAGTATTATAACGTAGAAGGATATTACAATATTATCATATATAAGGATGGTACAGTATTATCACATTGGAGGATTGTACAATATTATCATATATAAGGATAGCACAGTATTATAACGTAGAAGGATATTACAATATTATCATATATAAGGATGATACAGTATTATCACATTGGAGGATTGTACAATATTATCGCATGTAAAGATTGTACCGTATTATCACGATGAAGGATAGTACAATATTATCGCATATAAGGGTGGTACAGTATTATAACGTATGCGAGTGAGACGATATTATCACAAATGCGGATGGCTTGATATCATCATATGTAAGTATGGTAAGACATTATTACATATAATAATAGTACTGTGATATCACATAGGCGTATGGTACTGTATTGTCACATGCACAAAAGGTAAAATATCACATATGGGAATGGCAAAACTGTAACAATTAATATTATTTCATTATATTAAATCCCTTTAATGTACTTTAACATTCTGCCCTCCAAGAGATTATACTTTTGTATGGATGTCCAACATGGCCGCTATACCTTAACTGGCTTGAAGCAGATGTTCCGTTTTTGTGCCGTTTGTCATTATATATGTGCTTGTTGTCTATCTTCGTCTACATTATTGTTTCATCAAGCATTGGCTGTTCAGTTCCTTTGTGTTTCTTCATCTCCCTGTTTTGGAAACGAGCACAATTATAATTTTTCTCAGTTATCTTGCTCAACTGCTACAACGTTCTTTGTCCTTGAATAAACTGCCATCATGTGATCGCCAGTCAACAAGTTTATACAATAATGGACTCTCACTAATTGCTTTAAATGACCACTCCTTGGCTCTCCACACAACATTTTGCTGAATACTAAACGAAATAGGACTACATTCCTTATTACTTAAATGTAAACGGACGCGAAAAATTAAACGTTGTTTTAATGCCGGCCGGTGTAGAACAGAAAAAATAATTGCAGTTATCTCCTTTTTGCCCTTTATGAATCAACCATTTAAATCTTCCGCCAATAATTTGGATAACGTGGTGCAAATCCCTATTAAATCGTCAACCTTGTGTCAACTATCTCACCAGAGATACCACTGCATATGGCATTATTCATTGCCCAGTCAGTAGGATCACCGAGAAATCGCACAGAAATAGTTAATTTTATCAATGACCAGAATATCGAAGTCTTCGTACTGACAAAAACATGGTTAAAAACATCAGGTGATGAGCCCAAGTACGCGGATCCAACACCCATTAAAGGCGGCAGCCTTAGTATTCATGTTGATTTCAACTTTCATTTTGACTGTCCTGGAAACCCATACACATCCAAACTCATCGGCTGCATTCATTTTGTCAACCTTAAGCAGTCAGTTAACCAACCCACCCATAAACATGGTCATATTTCAACTGGATTATTCATAGACCTGATGATAATATTCTACGGACTATCCTTTTATCCCATTAACTTGCATCACATCAAATCAGCATTAAATGCCATCTGGATGTATCAGTCACTAACCATCCACCTTAGCAGCAGCAGGGGAGAATACGACAACTTTTTAGAGGCGTCAATTCGGCAAACAAAGGCTTCTTCGAAATCGTAAAAAAGCGTCAATTTGGCAAACTAAGACTTCCTTGAAAATATTTTATAGAGGCTCATTGGCAAAAAAAGACGCCACAATTGTTGTCCCCCCTGCTGCTGCTATGGGTTAACAATCCTTGAAATCGTAAACAATTTTCACGATAAGAGTTGCTACGATTTCACAAACAGACTAATTTGTAAAACCTCACCTCGTAAATCATTTAGATTATTGGACTGGTCAGTGAGTCTGAAATTAATTCTCGTTAGTGAATTATTATGACTTCTCATATAGACTGGATTAGTGGGATCCGCAATGATTAGAAACCCTGGAGGAGCTGTTGGTGCAAATGAATATAGAATATATCCCTGCTGCACTTGATTTGATCGTTCAAAATTTATTTGATAGCTGCTTTTGATAACATCACATACTAAATTCAATGCAATCACAGAGGATATATTGACGTTTTGAGGAGCGATATGCCTACCACCACTATCTGGGTCATTATTATTTTTGAGGATTATTGTTTGTTGTTTCCATTTGTTGAGTATCATAGAAAAGTTTTCTTAAATAAGATCATTAACAGATTTTTTAGTTCATTTGAATTATTCTCAGGAAACTTGAAATCGGGTAAATCAGCTTCTTCGATATTGTAACCAGTTAGGAATTTGTGTTTATCTCCGTTCTTGTCATGAATTATTAATTGAATTACTCGTTTGTTGATATATTCCATGTCGGATACAAGCTGATTTAACATCCTAATGTGTTTTATGATCTCATCACGTGGTTTTGTTATATCAGAGAGATGTTCCTGGAAACTCTGTCGTAAATATAATTATAATGGATGAATCAGGAGTTTTCTCAAAAACAAAATACCATTGCATGGTATTGTTATCAAGAAATGTAAATCCAACAGAGGTTAATGTTGCATTTTTAATATAAGATAAATAATTTCGATATGATGGGTTGATTTCATGGTATGATTGTATATCAGTGACATAATCAGGTTTTTTAGGTTTGGGTATTTGATAAGATGTCTGAGATGTTTTTTCAGGCAATCCTAGCTTTGTCCTTATAGAACTCTGATAGATATCTACGGCATACGTTGGCGAGTTTCGCGGATGATAACGTCGGCTCGTGAACCGTTATAGTGATTTTCGATTCATTTCCAGTAATTGATTTTATTCTGCGTTGAAATTCATTATTGATTTGTTCGAAAAATTGGAAATTCACACTGAATTCAGGATTCGTTGAGGTTATTGAGATCATACTTGTTTTCACCGGGTTGGCATTTTCCGCTATTCGTTGAAGTAGTTCTTGCGGTGTTGTCATTGTTATTATACTCATGTTGTCGCTCTAATTTTGACATCGCGGAATCAAAAATACGTACCATCGCTAAGAACTCACTATCTGATATTAATGTATCATCGAGGATAATTGCGAGTAAGCTGTTGACACAACATAAAATTTAATTATGTAATCTTGTAGTTTGTGCTCGCTGCATGATGATATTTTTTTTTGTTATTATTGTCACCGCCGATATACAAATCGGAACAGCTATCGAAGAAATCATTGTCACCGAGGAGAGTATAATACCAGCTCCGGTTATTACACCACTTTCCGAGTACACGGTAACATCAACTGCGGTGATTCTTCGTCGGTATTTGTTTTATTTTTATTTGAAACCCCTCAGTGAGTGTTTTGAGTTTAGTTTGAAAATATCTGACCTGATCATAGCGAAATTGCTGTGATGACATCTTATTTATTACAACAAAATTCAATTGAAACCACTAGTGGTTTAATTGTTTACTTAAATCCGCTATGAATTCCACATACCATGTTACTGAAGCCCTAGCCAAATTATTATCCATGGTTGTTATCGTAAATCGTTCAGTCGTATCTTTATCGATGATTGTTGATATTATATTGTTGACCCCAGAGGAACTCGTTGATGAAATATTAAACTGAGTTGGTGTCACTAGTGTTAATCGATAAATACTCTTCACGGTTGCAGTGATACATGCTATGTTGTTTGTAGGAGTTCACGCAAATGATCCGTATTGAATCGTGTATACTACGTTGTTGGTTTTCTCATGAGGAATTTTTGTTTTTTTCAATGATTGCTATAACCCTCGTTGCATCATTTTTGATTGCCTCGATGAAGTTTTTCATATCTTTGATGAATTTTTTAATATCAGGGAGTTTTATGTCAATTTTATCTAACGTGGTTACAAAAAATTTATCAATGGCATTTTTACGAAATGATGTAAACTTTTCAACGTGATCTTCATATCTCGATTGAAGTGTTGCAAACTCTGACATAGAAGTTTTTATCTCTGTGAGCTTCGGTGTGGTCACTGGAGAATTACCAAAAAATTCTAACACGTATTTATCAATATTGTCCATGATGGATTTTTGTAAATCAGTAAATTTATTAAATGTATTTATATGATCGTTATACTTTTCAACATGATCTGCGTATTTAACTTCAAGTGTTGCAAACTCTGATATAGAAGTTTTTATTTCTGCAAGATTTGGTGCGGTCACTGGAGGATTATAAAAAATTTCTAATACGGGTTTATTAATATTATCCATGATGGATTTTTGTAAATCAGTAAATTTATTAAATGTATTTATATGATCGTCATACTTATCATTTAGTGATTTCAATGAATTTGCCGAGGATATATAATTGTTATCGAGTGTTAATATTTTATCTGTGTTTGTTGAAACAAGTGCGCCTGGTTTGAGTTTACCCTGATCGTAATAAAACCCGATAGTATCTTCTACTGCGTTACGTTGTTCAACTAAAATATCATCAAGAGAAACATTACTCGTTTTCAATTTACCCTGACGATCTCGAAAAACAACTATTTCATTGGGATCAACACTTGCTAAGTTCGACATCTCAGCTCTTTCATCTTCGATTATTTTTTGTACATCTCCAGTTGCAGATATTTCCGCGGTGGGTTTTTTCAACATTGATAAAGATCTCCCCCAAATATCAACCATTGTTATTGTAAAAATCTTTGATTTTCTAATTACCTTCTCTCTTTAAAATGTTTAATTTCCAGCGACTACTAATATATTCATTTACGACTTGATGAGGTGGTTTTCTCGATGATGAAATAGCGTCAGGGACATAGAATACTTCGTTGCCGCATATTGGTGGGTCATTCATTTTCTGTGTTGGTAGCGTTTAGTACCAAGTTTTCCTTTGTTTGAAAAGTGTTTAATTGTTTTATATAACTCATAAACTCTTTAGGTGGCGCTGATCCATATGAATTGAAATAAACGATTACACGCGGATCAATCACGTATGCAACCCAGTGGTTTCCAGGTCCGGTGCTGTTATCGAGATTAATAGTACCGGTTTCAACGTTTTTTTTGTTGTGCCGGCAACTGATCTTTCATAAAGACACCTCTGAAGTTTTTAATCGCTAGTTTTTTAGCGGCATCGAGTAAATCAAAATTTGACATGGGAACTATTCTTGTTAATAAACTGTTCCTAGTCTTAGGCCTTTTCCGATGTACCATGAATACGGGGTTCCTGGTAGTCTTAGACCCTTTCTCTTTTTTTGTATCCCTGTCCAGTTGCCTTCTTTAGTGCCATCCCTGCCGCGGTACCAACGGCTCCTAACGCTGCCGCTTTAGCTACCGCTGGTGCTGCTGCCGCTATTAGCGCTGGTAACGCAGCCAACAACGGAAATATATCACCTGTTTTATCATGATTTTGATCGCAGCTGCATAGAGAGTGATCTGAACACCTTTTTTATCTTTGAAAGCATCATAGAAATGTTTTATTTGACAAGTCGTAAGCGACAATTTATTCTGACCACCAGACATCTGATTGTGTTTCAGCGTTATCGTGGTTCCACATTTTTTTGCTGATTCTGATTGCAACTTTTAATCTGACCGGGAGTCAATGTAACACTAATATGACTGTATGACATTTTATTAATAATAGATTGATCTAATTGTTACATTACATATTTTCTACTGGTGCATCATTTACTCTCATTCGTCCACAAACACCTTCGAGTAGCATTGATTTGTCGCTGAGAATGACAGCAACTGCTCTATATTCGGGGATAGCACCACGAAGTACATTAGCTCTAAAGTGTATAACAACGACGGATTGTCTTGTGAAATCAAGATGTTCCAGTGAAAAGTAATAAATCGGATATAAACTTTTAAAATCCAACTGTGATAATTGCAGACCAGTATCGACAATTTGATCGCGTCCCATATATGACAACTGACGATGATACACGAGTGCAATATGGTTTTGACCGTAATAAAGTTGTATATCCTCGGATGGTTCCTGCTGGCCGTTTATTCTCAGAGAAACGTCAGTAACGCCTAATTGATCAAATATCATATGGCTGAAGAGTTGATTCCCAACTCGCGTATTATCCTGCAACGCAATAAATATATGACGTGGAGCTGAAACACCTTGTTGTGATGCCAGGTTCCACGTAAACACGCCATTAACAGTTGATTACTTAATATCTGTTGTTGTTGTTAGCCAACTTATTAATGATTTTCCTCCTGTATCCATAAATGATCGTAATCGTTCTTCTGCGTCGAGTGCTGGAGTCATTACTGGAATCCACAATGATTGTTTTGTTAAAATGACTTTACCATCATCAGCAGGTGGATTTTCAGCATTTGCTGGAATCCTCCAAATTGCATCATTATCATTACCCTTTTCGCACGAGTGCTACTGTATGCTTCGCTCCATAGATAACTTTTCGGACATTTCTACAGAATCCAAATATATGATGCAGTGGAATCGCGCATGAAAATGATTTACGCGCTCCATGCAAAATTGACATGCGTGGTGCAGCTCCTAGGTTGAAATTATCATCAGCATTTATAATCATATCCTCAACATCAGCATTAGCAGTACGAGCATTATTTCTTGGTTGTTTTACAATAAATTGGTTTCTTCCAGTAGTATTTTTACCATCCTTTGCAAACATCATAGAAGGACCTGCCGATCTTGTATAATCGTCAGAATATCTTGCTAGCCCTACTATTGTTGTGGCTACATCAACATCACGTTCTATAGACTCAATCTCTTTTCCATCAATCATATATCTTGCACTCTCAAATAGCGCCATGATGCCATTATTGACGAAACCTACTTATGTACCATCTAGATATGGTGGATCATTATGAGCGGCATCATTTGTTACAATTTCTCCTTCTACTTCTATAAACGCTTCACCTGGTAGAAAATATTTACTGCTATCATAGACTTAAAGTTCAATTCTTGATCAAAGATCAGGTTGTACTGCATGATAATAATAAAATTGATAATCGCGTACAGAATCATCTTTACGCACTGGGGGCTTCCATATCAAAAGCTGGATCAAGTGTCCGTTTGAACATTTTATTATATATTCTTTGATCTAAATCGCGATTTCTGTCGGGATCTTAAGCCACTTCCCGCTATCATGTTTGCGATATCGTCTGGGCTGCTGGTCGCCAACGATACTAATTTCTGATCCACTGCACTATTTATTATTTTACTAACCCTTGCAGGCATCACTTTCGTAGATGGCATCGATAATTTATTCCACTGATGACGAAGTCATTTGTGGTTTCCTTCGCCTCCGAACTAACGATATTAGTTTTTCTTTAGCCACGGAAAATGCTTTCCAGGCAACATCACCAACAGCACTAATACCCTTATCACGAATAATATCAATGGCTTTCATTGATAATTGTTTTGCGATTGGTGTTATTTTTGGAGCCATTATTGCAAATAACCATGCAATCGTGAATTTACTACATAGACGTTGGTTGGTTTATCATGGTTGTAGTGTATGATCATCTTATTAAATTACTATTTCGGTGATGAAAAATCCAAGGGATTTTCAGTCACTATGACAACCATGATTGGAAAAATCCTTAGGTTTTACTAACTCCTCAATAAACTCTCGATATGTTTTGATATCAATAATGCCACTTTGAAATAACCGTATGCAGATATCAGCTGCTTCATTAATTATTTCCGGTGAGTTATTTCCAGCTCGTTTCCCTCCTATGAGTACTTTTAATCATGCTATATCGCTAAGAATATTACCAGGACAACGAATAAGACCACTACCTGTATTCTAGTAAAATCAGCTAATTCAGAGTCTGTTTTGATTCCTCTAATTCTATTTAACGTATCAGTCGTAAATATCTTTTCAGGTGGATAGTCTTTTCTTGCAACAGCGCCTTGTTGTTCTTGTTCAATTTCTTCAAGTGATTCAGGTGGTGCGCTAACATCAATATCACCAAATCGCTTAATTTCTTCTTGAAGTTGTCGTTCTTGTTTTTCTTGTTGTCTTACAGAGGTTACTATATCACCAGGAAGTGTTTTAAAAGATGTTTTTGTTTTTTTATCTCTTTGCTATTTTTTCAAGTACAGGAAGAAGAGGAGCTTCTGTCCTTTATCCTTCCTTGGGAATTTCTCCGTATATTGCTCTTTCAGTGGCTGATATTGCTCTTTCAGTGGCTGATATTGCTCTTTCCGTGGCTGATTTGACATCTTTTGTTGCCGTGGTTATTGGTTTAAACAATTCTTCAGATATTGTTATAAAACAGTCTGAAGACTCTGTCTAGCTTGTAGTTTTTCTCTAACAGAATCACGGATTGGTATTAATTTCTTAATTGCAGTTAATCTTTCACGTGCTAATCTAGTCGTTAGTGCTTCGTTTACCATTATAAAGAAAACGCTAGCGTTTTTAAATGTACGATCTAAATGCAGTGAAAATGACCAAAAATCAATGAAAATGCTACAAGAGTGACCAAAAATAAAAAAATCTACAAACTGCTCTCTAAATGATAGAGAAACTTCCGATTTCCCTAATAAATAATAATTATTGAAGAATTGTATATGTCACTGGTGACTTTGTCACTATGGTTAGAACTTTCTGTGCTGAGGTTACCAAAAGCATAAAAGCATATCGTTTTGGTAATTTAATTTATCTGATAATTGAATCCCTTGATTTTCAAATTTGAAATCTCAGTTATAATCTCATTCATATTTTCAGAATTCATTTATATATAATAATATATATTTCTAATTTATATTAAAAAAATTGGGAGGTCAATTTTAACCCATAATTCATACGCAAACGAATTGAATCCTGTTTTTAAAACGCTTCGAAAAAGAAGATAGATATATCCCTTCTGCTAATTTTCGAACTGAGGGCTCGCAAATATGAAAATATTTTCTGGCTTCAGTCATTGATTGAAATACTATTTCCTCGTTATTTTTAATATTAAATGATTTTACAGGTCTCTTCCCAATTGATTTATTAGTACCAGTTTTCCCAGATGCAGTATTCTCACTTTGTGTAACAGCTAGTAAATTATCTAAAGAAGTATCGGTCTTAATACCATTTATGTGATCAATAACAAAACCATATTTGATCTATTCGTTATATACCTCATACACGAAACGATGATTATGATAAGTTTTCCTTCCAGGGCGAAACACCAAATACGCCTGATTAGTCACAGCACCAACTGGATTCTTCAGTCTACGGTTTCTGACAATATCGTCACGAGACGCTTCATAATTGGTAATCACGAGATGTGGCTGAAATTCTTGGTCCATTTATATATAATACTATGTGTCTAATTCATTGTTTGGTTTAATTATTACATTATTTGGAAATCTTTCAATATAGTCTTGAGGTGTTCTTATGATTTTGTTGCTGTCTCTGTCAAAGTCATTGATGGTGTTTTTGACGGAATCTTTGATTCGTTTATCATAATAACGCTTGAGCTCTCTGTATCGCTTACCACCGCAACTCAGACACAGTTGCGATTTTCCTCTCACACCTACCCCACATTGTATGCAACGTAAGGGCCCATAACTCCCGTTATGAACGCTTTGTAAATGATATCCACAGAATTCCCTTCTGCATGATTTGTTACATAAGGTTACTGATCCTATCATAAGCCATTTGCAATGGTTCATTATATAATAAATTCTTTATTTAAATACTTGTTTTAATTATAATATGGAAGAGTTCGAGAGATTATCGAAAATTAAGCCTTGGAAAAAGGTTAAATTCAATCTTGATGGAGTCTCCGTAGATGTACCAAAGGGTCTAATAAGTGATAGAAGCATGATAGGTAAAATCCGTGATGGTTTTAATGAATTCAAGCGCGATGGAGCATCTCACTATTGGTCAACATTTCGAATTGATGGTGACGTTGATGCTACCATAAATGACGAAAGAGCAGCAGTGATAATCTCACATCTTGACCAGAAAAAGTATTTCTTTAGAGCGAAATTTATTATCCGCTCAGAAATGGGAAATTGGATTATTCGAGACAAATTTGAACCAATCTTGAAAGATAAAAGAACTATCACTGTGAGTTATGATTCCAAACTAGGATAGCTGACTGGGATTGACAAACCTTACTATGAAAGATCTTATCCAGCATTTGTTTATGGGATATATTCCTTAAACGATAAACCGAGTATTGAAAAATTAAAACCAATGAAACTATCACCGCCGATTTTATCATCGGGAATAAATTGTGTAGCAGAACAAATAATGGAACACTTCACAAATGCGTTGCGTAGAAACAATTTGACTGATCTAAGACATAAAAAAATAAATGAATAGGAATTAACAGTTAGGAAGAACGGAGCATCAATTCAAGATATAATCAAATTAGAAACATCATTAAGATTTCAAATAACCATAATGACGATTACAGGAGAAATATTACACGAATCAAAATATAAATCAAAAGGAACTCCAATTAACATTATTGACCATAATGAAAACGCATGGACACCTGCGGTAACAATATTTCAACGGTATAGAACAATAAAATATTACACTGGAAATTTATTTGATTTTATTTATCAGCTAACTAAGAACGCACCTGTGTCAGTGTGGTTACTTCACAGTTTTGAAGACGAAGAGGGTAAATTCGATCAATTTGTAAGACCCAATGGCGAATTATACCGTACTGAAGACCTGCACACTGAAATGAAAAAACTAGCAGATAGTTTTTGAAAAGAACACGACGAACAATTGTTAACAAACTGTTTTACAATTCCGTCGGTTGCAGCTCATTTTGCGAGAAAGAAGAACATGTGCAAACCAACAAGAGCTGAATTTCTATCAGATATCAAATCAAGCTGCGTTGAATATAACCATGGAGGATTATGGAATACAAAATACACTTCTGAAAGCATTATTTCAGTTCCTATGGTTGCGTGTTATCCATGGAGTTTTCTCGGGTATGGAGAATGTGCTGAGTACTTTAAACGATTTGGGCATCCCACACATGAAATGACCCGTGTTGTGATTAATGGACCACTACCCGATTTTGATTTAATTATAATTACTCGTGTGATATCATTTGAATTGGCTAAAGGACTTCATCCGTGCTGTTATATTTGGATTGGTAGACACATCTCTGAAAAACACTGGATGCCAATAGTGTTATTACGGTATATTATTGATTCTAAAATGCTGATATCGCTGATTGTCAGTGAAGCAATTATATCATATCGAACGCAGACTGAGGTCTGGTTACCACAACCTGATAGTCTAGATAGTATAATCAGCGACTATAGAAAACAATTTCCTGATCTAGACGAAGAATATATCTTTAAATGGTCGAAACAGATCTTTGAAGTTAGAAATAAAAAATTGCAAGAGATATCGTTAGAAGAATAATCGGTAAATTCACTCAGGGTGGAAAAAATATGACAATAACATATTCTTCACGGTTGATTATAGATGATGCTGAATACGATTTTATAATCGCGGATGTAACATCTAAAGATATATACGTCGATCGTAAAGACGCTTTCTTGTCCGATGTAACCAAATTGGGTACAATTGTTACTTACAACGATGGAAAAAATCTTCAGTATGCACATTTAAGGGCGTCTATGCTAGCTTATGTTTCTATTAATTTATTTTCAATGATAAATATATTTCCTGACACTGCGGTTAGAGTAGCCCTGATTCATTTTATATAAACGCGAAACATAGCGAAGCAGTGGCTGAATTTACAAATTCTGACGAGAGTTGGGGATCATGGAGAATTAAAAAAGGAAATGCTGCGTGCTTATTCCAAATCAGCAGATGTTACGATTGAAAACAATTACTTGAAAAATAATCAGATATCAGAGCTATCTAATGCACCGTCGATATCTGATCCAATATGTAGATATAAAACAGTTTATTTAAACGGATGTGGTGGGTTAGGAAAGACGACTTATTTCGTAGAAACGCTAGCGTGGAGACCAATCGATTTGATAGTGGCAAGTAGTAAGATAGTCAGAGACACACTTCAGATGAAGTTATTTGAATTACATAAAGAACAATTTGCAACACTTCCAACGCCGTGGTGTTATAGACCCAAGGATACACGAAAACAAAATATCGAAGTTGATATTCCAGGACAAAGTGAAAAAAAATTCTCGTATTAAATGATATTAAGCTGGTTGATATCAATGTCGTCGAAGATGCATTACGCACTGATAAATCTCCGATACATTCTTCACAGGGATCGACTATATCAGATACAATTGTTTGGATGGTAGATAATCACATCGAGTGGTCAAATTTAGTTTATCTTGCAGTGTCCAGAGTACGAAGAATAAATCAACTTCGAAGAGTTTTTTTTAGACTATAATGATACTAAAATAAGTGAAATTGTCAGCGATGATATATTCAGAAAAAACCCTCTGGTTATAAACAACAGGATAAAAAAATGCTAGAGAATTTGACATTGATGCTGAATTAATAATTACACTGAAACAACAACATAATAATCACTGCGCGAGTTGCAATTGTATAATGAATTGGTGTTGGTCGGATAAAGATCCTCGCCAATTTACCGTAGATAGAAAGAATAGCAGTATTTGTCATACCAGAGATAATGTGATGCTGACTTGTCTTGAATGCAACAGACTAAGAGGTGCTAGTTAAGACCACGTGGCGGTAATTGAGTATATTCGGGTATCACTTGTAGTTGTTAACTAGTAAATCCTCGCTGAGGAGCAGTTGAATCCAACCTATAGATTGCTGGTCTATCCGTAGATCGTGTTATGCTAGATATTTTATGTGCAGTAACACTCCAAATAGGATCAGTAGCCCTTTTGTTACCACCTTCAAGTTCTCCTGTTTCATACAAATATCTAACAGTGACATTACCGAGTATTGGTTGTTTTGAAAAATCATTTTATGGTTGGACAGGTATATACTTCTTTTTAATCGCCTTGTTAGGTTTCATATTAATTGTTCGAGTAATCTCATTATTCAGCGCAGTAATCACGCGTGGTAATCTCTTGACCCATTCACGGGATCGTTTATCCTGGCTAAATTCCTTCGCGTATTGATATCCAAATAACCGCTCAGCAAGTGTCCGATTAAATGCTTCAACAATTGCCTGATCGCGGTGTAATGCAGTATGTCCTCGTCTGATAGTGACATTATGATACTTCATTGCTGATAACACTGCACCCTGAAATTCCTTGCCAGGATCAACTTGTAATAGATTTGGCCAGTGCAGAGGACCCCTTCGATAAATCCTTTCAAATGCAGAGGCAACTTCAGTTGATGATTTTGTCTTTACAGGGTCTGATTGTTTGTATCTACTCGCAACATCAACTACGGTTAGCGCATACTTGTAGAAACCATCATGCGGCAGAAATAATATATCAGCCTCATGAACTTCGTTAGGAGCGCTGACATCAAAATGCGAGTAGTTAATTTGTTTAGGAGGTGGTAGATAAATTTGCCATATTGCCTGTTTGGATAACCAATCCGCTGCAGTGGTATTTTTCACCTTTGCGGCGCTAGCGAGTTTACCAGTTGCTGCTTTACCCCTCCAGTACCCTCTTGGACAATAATAAATAGATTCCATGTTGTTATTAATTACCAGCACCCAACATTAATTTACCCTTCATTGCCAATTTTATCAAAAATGAAGCCAATTTTTCTTTGAAGGATTTATCAGTGATAGAAAACAACGCATGAATTAATTTCACATCTGCGATATATCTATGTTGCGGATTGCTACTTTTATAAGCAACATCATGAGCATTACACGCCTTATCAATAGGGTTAATTGGGTTTTCACCGGGTCAGGGTTGGTTTTGATCATCGAGTCTGATATCGAGTCTGGTCCCGGGTCCACAATAATTATACCCTAGAAGGTGTTTTTCTCCGGGATATTTTGCCCATGGTGTTCCCGGAAGTGTAGTTAGCTTGGCTGCAATATCACCTCCTCGTTTTGTTTTAAATCATCAGAAATGCTAGCATTACCTGAAGATTTCATAGAAACAAATCTAAATCTTTTAGTACTACATTGTACACACTTACCAGAAAGTGCTGATCTGTTATTGCTAGTTGTAATCGTCGTCGACATCTGTGCCAGTACGCTTCTTACATTTTACACAATATAGATCCATAATATATTTATAATAACATGAATGTAATTGATTATTCAGCTACCCGACGACGGGAACCTATTAAACACCATGCGATGTTTCCGAATTCAATTAGAATGATTATAATCGGACCATCTGGAAGTGGCAAAACACAACAGCTACTTAATTTAATAACGAGATGGATAAAATATGACAAGTTGTATTTAATAGCTCGGAGTGTAGATGATCAGCGATGCTACGAAGTGTTAAAGGATTACAACGAAAAGGCAGCAGAAATCACTGGCGAGAGTATTATTCAATTTATAACCGATATTGAAGAAGCACCGAGCATTGATGATATTGATGAAAGTATTAACAGTTTAGTCGTATATGATGATGTGATGTTAGATAATCAAATAAAACCCCCTAGGATATTTTCCAGATGCAGGCATAAAAACACTGGCGTGATATATGTCACTCAATGATACACTCAAATACCAAAAGTGATCAGAGATAACTGCAATATTCTTGCTGTATTCAACGGAGTTGATACACATACGCCACGAAATATTCACCAGACATGGTGCGGCGGTGATATGGATTATAATCTCTTTAAATATTTCTTTAGTCACGCTCAGTCTATTCCACATGAATTTGTAACGATAAATTTGCATGATCCTAGATCAAGATATCGTATCGGACTTGATCAAATATTCGGTTGAAAAAATTGTTAAACCCATAGCAGCAGCATGGGGAGGGAGAACAAGTTTGGCGTCTTTGTTTTGCCAATGAGCCTCTATAAAATATTTACAAGGAAGTCTTAGTTTGCCAAATTGACGCTTTTTTACGATTTCAAAGAAGCCTTTGTTTGCCGAATCGACGCCTCTAAAAAGACGTCCGATTCGCCCCTGCTGCTGCTAGCTTTATTTGCTACAAAGAGAACCCTCCGTATGATACTTATAACCAAAAGTACCCATCACATCCAAGCAAACCTAACAACTTGCTTATCTCATACAGCAGAACAACTCGATAACTGCTTGTGTTCATCGCATCAAAAACATGCCCCAGCCACCAAGTGCAGAGTATCAATTCAAAAGTGTTATCCATAGTATAGCAGAGCTATGGACCAGCTTTGTACTGCTAAAAGAGAGGTTTTGGCTTTGTCGTTCCACCAGACTCACTATTCATAAAGAAATCTATGAAACCGCTAAGAACGTCACAAACATAGTCCATTTAGCCAAATTACCCCACTACAGTACTAAGATCACGGAGAGTTTCAGCTGCAAACATCTCTTCGAGATAACTAACAAACTAATGTCAAGGAAAAATGTACACCGCTTCCAACTACCTTCTTTCCAATAGACCTTCCGGATCTGTTTGCTGATTTTTTTCGTGACAAGGTACAAACCATTAGAGATAAGTTTGGCAGCACAATTTAATTTCAATTGACTCGTCGTCATCATACAGTTGCGGTACAGAATTTCAGCGACAACCATTAGCAGCATTTGAACCTGTCTCTATGGATTTAGTACGAACAATTGTGATGAAGAGTGCACCCAAATAATGCGAATTTGATCCATTTCTATCATCACTATTGTTTGAGTGCTTAGATCCGATATTTTGCATTCACCAACTGATGTTATTATTACCTCTTTCTCATCCTAGTAATTCCCATCATTTTTCAAAACTGCCATCGTAACGCTATGCTGAAAAAATAACACTAGACCATAAAGAACTACCGCCCAGTTTATAATCTCTCGCTCATATATACAATCTTACAAAAAGTTGTTCTCT
Source organism: Unio pictorum (assembly GCA_030141615.1). Taxonomy (NCBI): domain Eukaryota; kingdom Metazoa; phylum Mollusca; class Bivalvia; order Unionida; family Unionidae; genus Unio; species Unio pictorum. The sequence continues at coordinate 1,834,357 of JARLTB010000203.1, read as the reverse complement.
AACCCAACTTGTATCTCATCTGAATTCAAACAGTCTTTTTACCAACATACAGTCTGCATATCGCCCTTTACCCGTACTGAAACTACTCTTATGAAAGTAGTTAATGACATTCTCTCTGCTTCAAATAGCAGTAAGAGTACAGTCCTCACCCTCCTTGATTTGTCTGCAGCATTTCATACATTATACTAGATATATTATTTGACCGTCTACATCATGTATTTGGCATTTACAATACTGCCTTAATGTGGTACAATATTTAGGCAACAGGGCACCTATTGTATCCGCAAATGGAATACACTCCAGTTGATATATGTTGTGATGTTCCACAGGGGTCTGTCTATGTATATGTTCTCTTCATTCTCTACACTACGTCACTCTCAATTGTCATAGATCATCATCCAGTGTCGTACAAATTGTACATTGATGACACCCAAATATCCTACTCTAGCCACCCATTATTATTATTATTATTATTATTATTATTATTATTATTATTATTATTATTATTATTATTATTATTATTATTAAAGAAGCAAATAATTTTTTGCATGGAAACTATTGTGAAAAAATTATATAAATGTGTCCAATATTAGGAGTACAATATAATTATATATATTTATTATTCATATTTAATAGAGGCCAGAACTATGCAAAATGAATGTATTTGTTCGGATTTTAAATTCAATCTACAGATAAAAGGAACAAGAGATTCTACTGGGTTGAGATAGCCGTACTGACAGATTCAACCATATGGGATTTGTAAGTTTTGCAAGGAACACACCTGTATACACCTATCTGTATGTTGTTATAAGTTATATATCGACAATTTCTTCACGCAGGCAAATACTGATTGATTTCTATATACTGACTTAGATACATACATTACTCGTACAACATTTGTCCTAGAATGTTGGTTAGTTTAAAACCGAGTTAGTAACGTGCGCTAAATGCTCGAATATATTTTTTTCTATGCACTTATCTCTTGTGATAATAGCGTAACCTATATTGACAATTACATAGTTTTATTTCATTCTTTTCTGAAATATTTTAAATTTTTGATTACTGACGAATGTAAAATTTAATTCCTATATTTTCTTCAGTTCTACATTCTGTCGTATTCCGATCGCGTCGCAAAAGTAAAAGTTACAAAATGAAATACAACACATTTAATGTCAGTCATTTTTTTATGAAAGTAAATTGCTACAGTAAGTGAAGATTTATTAAATTTACATCTCTGTTATTTAGATACGTATGGGTAACTATACTCTTACGGATATCTATATCGCATATATTATTTTAATACTATAGTTGGCTTTTGTACTAGTCATTTGGAATAATAACAATAATATTATGCTTGTTATTCTAATAATACAGAATGTACTAAAGGTGAGATGACGTCACGTTTATAGAGTACATATACAATAAACTGTACTATTTCCATTTATAAATCAATGCCAAGTTGGCAAGAGCTATTTTCGTTCAAAAGAGATATCATGACTTACCAAGCTTGCGATGGGGTAAATTAAAAGTAAAACCATGCGTTGAGTGTTAAGGTTACGAAATATAAAATGATTGAAATGTTTGGGAATCCTATGTAGGAATCACAATTTGTTTATTTACTGCGTATTTAGTTGTTAGCAAATAGATCAGCAGATTCTTCAGTCATATTTAAGTCTTTGAGAGAACTATTGGATATATATTTTTCTATTTGTTGTTTGTTGCAATCACAGAAAAGAAACATCTATTCTAAACAGAAATTACCTTTATTGGATTATTGAGAAATATTTGGTTAATTTGATATTTATTAATATAGTTGAATTACTAAGGAATAGCCAAAGACATTTTTAACATGCAACTTTTATTGGATTTACTTTGAACTAAAATCTTTGGATTTAAGAAAGTGTTTCTTCTTTAGTGCAAGCACTGAGGCACATTGGAAATTTCATTTGGAATACGTTTGGAGCTTTTCCTTATTACTGTAAACTTCATAGCACATTTAGGACATTTTTAAGCATTTGTACCAAGTTAAGAACTATTTGCAAAATTTGTATTTTCACTTTGCTTATATTTAGGGAAATAAATTTACATCTGGATGGGCTTTACCTTTCCGTGTGATCCTTAAATATATATATATATATATATATATATATATATATATATATATATCATCTTCCAGATTCGTATCGCTGTTAAACTATTATGTCCACGACATAGCGACAGAGGCGTCAAGAAGAATTAGAGAATATTTCTCACACATTGTTAATGGTGTAAGTAATAGATACATAAGAATGAAACCCTACAATTAGTATTCCTTGTATTTATACATAGAACAATATATGCGTCTTTCAGCAGGACCTATACAATTAAATTTTAATCTGATGAGTTTTAAAGACGTTTTATTTATATTATATATGCTATTAAGCGCCAATGAGTTTCTAACTATTAGGTGCTATCCAAAGTTATTATTATTATTATTATTATTATTATTATTATTATTATTATTATTATTATTATACATAAATCATGCTCAGAAAGTTATAAAAATAACCAAACTGACCAGAATCGTTAATATTGACTAAGATTCTAACGGCTATAAATCGTTTCAGGTGCAAGAAATAATAACACAGCACATAAGCTGTTTGATTCAACAAATTGTAGGAAATGTAATTCCTTCTTTATTAATTCCTTTACTTTGATTTTATTTTGTTCAATATATTTCGTATCAGCTTTGAAGCTTTATTACATCATATTAATTATTTTCGAGGGCTTCTGGTACATAGCTATTTTTAGAACAAAGAATTCAATACCAAATGGATGTGTTGACATTCATCACTTTATGCCTGTTATATAATGTTTAAAATATTCTACAACATGTTCATAATAAATTATCTTATTGTAAATACTTGCGAGTACTATCCCCATTTTCGTACTCATTAACAGATTATGATACCTAAAAGGACTCCATAGCAATGCAATTAAAAACTATTTGTAGTGTGGGGTCGAATAGTTGTGCAACGAAAGCAATTGAGGCTCACATTTATAACGTGAGACAGGCGCGATCCACCACCCCCACACGTCTCATGGTAACTATCAGGGCTGAGTCTCACATCGTATGCCCTTGGGTCTAAGTGTTCAACGCCCCCTTCCTCAATCCTTATATCCGTTTGCCAAGAATTAATTTTTTTGGAACGCTTCACACTGCGAGTTTAGTAGTCCAAATGTTCTTCTTCATATAATTTGATTTTGAAAGTTACGAAATATGGGTCTACATTGGCGATTGCACATTTCAAAATGATTTAAATTGATTTGGTTTCTGCTTCAACTGGAGAGCGGTCAAAAGATTGAAAGGTTATTTTTCCAATACTTTATAATTTAAATTTTGGAATACCATCCAATTCAGAACGCACGTCACATAAGGATAGGTCGATACGTTTAATGGCTAAATGTTTGAAATGTATCTGATATCGTAAATTTAGCGAGAAATTTCACAATTCTGAGATTGCGACAAAGTAGATCAGATCTCCTCATTGTCGATGCATAAAATCAGTCTTACAAATTTTGTTTCATTATGCCACAGATACATCTGCAATACAACTCAATCAACGATTCTGGTATTGAAATAAGTGTCACCTTTCGAAAAATTATAATATTTCAGGTAAGACGTTTCTGTATTTTAACTCTTTATCCCTGTATGATCTTGAAACGTTGCAGTGCATTTTGTTTTTTAATACTTTATGTAGTGAAAATTCACCAGTATACCAATTGTAAAAATATGATTTACAGACCAAGTCGGAAATAACGACGATAACTGTAACAATCGGATTTACAATCTTCGTTTGGTGAAAGGGAGCCGATAATGATTATACGAATCTGATATTACTGTCTAAGTTTGGAAGGTCATGATCACTGTATCAAGACTGGGTGGGTGGGAGTGAATATTATTGTAACACTGAAATACAGTTTAAGTTGGGCGGGGAACAGAATGTAATAATCTGATTTACATCTTAGGTTCATGTGTGAGTGTGTGTGTGTGTGTTACGCGTATATCCTCTAAAATCAGTAACAAGAAAGATCGAAGTTATCAAGTTTTGTAATATGTAATAAATAATTTATTTCCCTATAATAAAAAGTGAAAAATGAGAAGAAAAAAAATGAATGGTTTTATAAATCAAACACAAATTGTAATCAAAGAATAAAAAGAACAACTCCTAGCAATAACGTTCATGAATAAAACTCAGATTGAGTCATGGAGATAACTGAAATTGAAGGCGATGACGTCTGTAAAAACCTACGAAGTGCATATATCACATAAATCACAGAAAATATTATTCCAGTTTTGACTTTAGTATAAATTCCAGTAAATGTCTTTTGTCCAAGAATTTTGTTAAAACACTTTTTTACAGGGAAAAAAATTCCTTGAATTCAATAATTTGAATAAAATAACATTAAGCCCAAAATAGACAAAACATAATACAACTTAACGTATCAAGTGTTTCAAGCCTAACTCTTAAACTTTTATCAAAACATCAGTTATACGACTAATTAAGACGCAAAACAAATTCCTGGATGAGAGTCAAAAGTTAATTATTCCGGGGGGAAAATAGGTGTTTGTTACTAATTAGGACATGATTAATGTCACGTAGTCTTGGTATGGCCTTGATTCAACTTAATGATTCTTACTTTGAGAAAGATAAAGCAAAATAAAAAAGCAGTTTAAGAAATTTGTCACTGGTTTTGGAACAAGGTCAGCAACTGTATTTAATGTTTCATTACCCAAAGCATATAACGAAATTAAAAATAAAAATGAACAAAATTTATCTACTAAGAAACAAATTAAATTAAATTTAATATTTTTAACAATGTAGAAGTAATGACGACTGAAGTCTCTTTCAGCAATTAAAGGGTCTGTAAAGTTCTTACTTTAATATTAAAAAACATTAAAGGCCGAAATATATACATATCATATTTTCCTTGCGTTGGGTAAAGAGAATCCCTTCAAGGCAGGAATAATACTAATGTTTCTAATTCGTGGTAGTTACAGTATGAATTATTACATATGTTATTGCAAAACACTATTTAACAGATTAAAAAATGTTTATAATATAATAATAACAAGTCCAGTTTGGTGCACAACAATCTTGGTATGATCATATTTTGTAAATATTCATTATGGATGTAAAATTTTAGACAAAATCGAAACCATGCATCCACACCAACATGTAATTACTGGAGCTGTTGATTCAGGAAAAGCACACTCTATACTCGATATCAGATTATTAAGAACAGACGCATTGCAAAAATAAAGTTCCTAAATTTAATTAACAAATTTCTTTCTTTAAATTACAAGTCTAAAGTATAGAATTATGTGAACTAATTGCAATTGTCATGAATGTCCTGATGTGCCACAATCATGTACTCCATAATTATTTATGAAGAAAATAATAAATATCTCCACAGACTGATCCACCGATAGGAATCAATACTCTGCGTTTCCTTCATCTTTTCTAAATTCCTATAAAACAATAAGACAACCAAGATTTGAATCATACATTCATTTCTAGAACAGTGACGGGTCAAAAGATTGTGTTACTAGAAGAGTGATTGGTCAAAATATTGTGTTACTAGAACAGTGAGTACAATCTACAAAAATGAACATACATGTCATTTACAAATGACCATAAATATCTATATATATATATATATATATGTATATATATATATATATATATATATATATATATATATATATATATATATATATATTAAATATATATATATATATATTAAATATATATATATAAATATATATATATATATATATATATATATATATATATATATATATATATATATTGTTACGTATATTTGATATAAGTCATTTATATTTATTTTTATTTTTGTTTGTTCGTTAGATTTAAATTTGGCATTTTAAGTTTTAAGATTCGTTCATTAAATGGGGGGGTGACCTTTACTTTACAGAGTAAACACCAGGTGTTGACATCATTTCTCACCTGGTTTCAGAGTTGCAAACAAGCTTTTAAAATGATTGGTTGGTACCAAGGACAAAATGGAGCTTTTGAATAAACATTTTTCTATTTTATTTGAGTCATAAGATGTTTACGTGATTCTTTGAACGTAAATTTGTTCTGATAGTTTCTAGAAGTTTACGTGACCCCTTGTTTACGTAAAAAACAGAGATAAAAATCAAGTTTTGGTAGCGAGCTCTTTATAAGAAGTTTGGGCTTTTAGAATGCTAAGTTGTGTGTGGTTTTTTGAGCTATTTTTAATTACCTTGTACTGGCAATTCTGTCAATTCGTTTGGATGAAGATGAATTATTTTGTTAGTTATCTGGAAAAGAATATGTGCTCAGAGATTTTCATTAACAAGAACTGACTTCATCAAGAGACATCGTCTTCCCTATTGGATACTTCGCTGGAATTCGAACTTATAATTATTTGGACATTTTATCACCAGGACTTTTGCAATTTCTCTAGTGGATAATATTTTGAATTATTTTGGATTATTTGGGAATTGATTCTTAAAACCGTGAGTTATTTTTTCTTTTCTGAAAAAATACTTGTACTCAATAAATTGTTTATTAAGTTTTACTAGCTTGTTATTTTCACTCTTTCTATGTTACTTTTTATTCGAGCCTAATCACGTAACAATACACACACACACACACACACACACACACACACACACACACACACACACACACACACACACACACATATATATATATATATATATATATATATATATATATATATATATATATATATATATATATATATATACAGAGAGAGAGATAGAGATAGATATACAGATAGACAGACAGACAGACAGACATATGCAACAACGTTTTTTAATGTTTTATTAACGTCATGATAAGAATGCATGCACTGTATGTTATAGCTGATTGTTTTAAAATATAATATATTTACTGATATATTTCTTTCTTAATGGGTATTGGTGTGCAAATGGTATGTATACTAAATCTCTTTTTCAACAAACTTTCTCTCCTTCTTCCAGCCCACCCCACTATATTTGTCTGTCAGCCGTCTCCGTACATTTCACACCAACAACCCTTTATAAATTATACCAAATCTTCTTAACGTTATTCCCTTGCCCTTGTAAAACTGGACACTTGCCCATTCGAATGTTAATGTAGATATTTGTTCGAAATACTAATATTAATAATCCATCATATTTTAGTTATTTACATTCTTAATTTTATAGAGGAACTGACATTCTCCTGATATCAGATTTTTAAATAGCATCGTTTTCAATTTTCCTTACAGAAGGAAAATGACATCGCATTTAATGATTCTTTGGTTCAGTTACATAATGGTAAAACCTATGTTGACGTTGACAAATATCTAAATAGCATTGGTTCATGGGATTCTAAATTCGGACCTGCTGCTACTCATGACCACGCCATGCTTTTTACGAGGTAAGTAAACGTACACAACATGTAAGAACGTATGTTGGGAATACAATATCGATATATTTAAGCACTCAAAGAACTCATAGAATACGTTTTTAATACGCGTCGCAATTGTCATCAAATATGATTGTAAAGTTTCGTTCATTACAGGTAAACATTTTGCATGAATGTTGTAACCAACCGAATATTACAATTATTAATGTCTTTCAAAGTTAAATTACTCGTGATAAATAGTTTGTCATGTTTGCATATATAATGTACCAGGGCCGGACCTGCTATAGGGGCCCAGGGGCCCACCCCCTCTCCCTTTTAAAAAAACCTATTCACTGCTTTTGATAAAAAATGCAAAAGGGGTTCCGAATTTTGTAAAAAAAAAAATATTTTTTTATTTATTAAATTATTTTTTTTAAGTGTTTTTAAAACATTGCAGTTTTTAGTCACTTTTGTTAGATCCCTTTTTCAAGGTTCAGATAGCACCAGATTGCACCATTTTGCATCCTTGAAAAAAAAATTCAGGGTGGGGCATGCCCCCGGACCCCCCTAGAAGGCTCGGCGCTTCGCGCCTTCGCTTAATCGAATAACAAGTTTGGGCCACCCCCTGAAGAACTTAGGTCCGGCCCTGTGTACGTATGGTAGGCCAAATGAAAGCCCAAGTTCCATGTTTCATTTTTATTTATCGTATAAAACCTTCGCCAAGAACTGTAAAACCTTGCAGGATTTATGCTTGATAAATTTTAGACGAAATTTTTTACTAAAACATAATCAAAGAAATCATTCAGCAAACCCTAAAATCTGGACACAAATTCAGATTCCGACCACCGACGAATTTTAGGTGAAAAAAATATTTGTTTTTCCCTCTGTATTTTGTAGTGCAACTAAAATGCCAAGTTTTTTGGTATCATTGTAGAGCTAAATATGTCTACCTTTTTATAATACCACCCACTTTAGTGTATCATGTATGACCTTGACGCTACAGACCATGGAAGTAGGTTACTACATCTTCCCCTGTAAACTCGTCGCTCCAGATTAATGTGTTAACAACTGAACCGTTTGGTGGTTTAGTATATGCCAAATGTAAGCATTGCAAGAAAATAAATGGTTCAATTATTGTCACTTAGATTATTTGAAAATACTGAGTGAGCAATGTTGTTATCAATGTTGTGGATAAAAAAACAACGTAGCGAATATTGTACAGAAAGAAAAATAAACACGTTATGCAGGTACGATATGTTTATACATGTTGCATGAAGTGTTTAAGTTTGTAGGTAATCAATTTCTTATCTTCAGATCTTTGTCGTTATTTGAAGAACAGAAACCAAAACATACACAATAGTTCTTAGGTAATATGGAGTACATGGGTGTTTGCGTGTGAAAAACATTATTTTCAAATGCTTCAATTCTTCCAAAAAATCAGATTTTCAGGACACACTATTCCATAAAGGAAAGTGCGAAGAAAACAGCGATAAACTGCATAAGTGCTGTGAAGATCTACGTTTAACTTTTTTGAGGCGGATTACATGAGCTAAAAATATTTTCAAAAGCAATCTTTTGTTTTAGTGAAACCACATTGGAATATTTATTTAATTACTTGTGTAATTTTGTAATTGTTCTCAGATTTTTTCGTCTGCCTTGAACAAGGGAAACACTTAATTGCTTCGCTATGTTTTCGTCATCTCTAAATTTTACACACATTTAGGTATTGTGTTCATCTGTTTTAATCGAAGAAAGCTCTTACCTAAATATCCACCTTGATCATTGTAGATGGATTTTTCAGATGACTATTAGTAAATCACGTACGACTTATAGAACATATCTCTATGTAATAATGCCTGCAAATACTAAAACTAACATGTCAATTGTATATAAATGCCTTCTAGTACATATTACATAGACGAGAGCATGAAATCAGTATTTGAGTCGATATCTACATTGGTATAATCCTAAACCTATCCAGGCACGATCAATGGCTTTTGACAAATTGTCACTAAAAATCAGTTTTCTCTAAATACGCTATCCCATAATATTAAAAATAATAAAAATTAAATTGAAATCAGTAAATGTATAGGCATCGATGTTGTAAGTTTCATGTCAAGTACATTCCTAATGATCTCTTATATGTAACTTTGTAGGAATACTATTAAAGCTCTTTGCGTCTCTCCCATTTAATTGTTGTATAAATCGTTGCAAACATGAACTTAAACTGTTTTAAATTAACACTGTTACATGATGCATTAGGTTTTACATATGTTTATCTTATATTTCGCCGTGATCATGCTTTGTGTATGCGAATAAAATATTTTCTCGGCATGGCAAAGAACGTACAGTGCAAATAAGCAGAACAACTTTTTTTTTTAGACATGATTTGTTCTATGGTTCCATTGCAAATAATCGGTTAACCGGTAAGTACCTATATTCTCTAGTATATACTATGCCGTCTCAATGTGTCATACTAATTTGTATAAAATATACCAAAACAAATTATTTAGTGTCAAAACCATCTCCATGAAAAATCAGTTGCCCACTAAAGTCGCTTCCAGTTTGTTTGGTCAAAGATTTTGTTTGCCTTCAGAGAGCACAACACGCTCAACATGGAAAGTTGCATTTTCGTGGTACGCATGAAGTGTTACATTAATTATTTCGGTTACGTTTTCGTAGTAAATGCTGGAAAAAACAACCAAACACAAAAACAATTGCAAACTATAAATGGTCACTGTAAGTAAATACTCTTCCAATATATGTAAAACTGCATTGGCTTATATGTACATGGAACTACATGGGCTATAGGTTAATGTACAGGTGGTCCATATAGATAGGTGTTAGGTATATGAAGATATGTATATACCTTTAGGTACAAAAATGGATCATGTTGGAGACATGATTGAAAAGTATTGAGCTGCAGATGAATGATGAAACATCTGAGGCCATTCTGATTATAACACAAAGACTTTCTCATTCACATCCTTTACCTCAAACAATAAATATCAGTAACACCAACATTAACTTCACACAGTCAGTACCAAACCTAGCTGTTACTATAACCAATACTCTCGCATTACACCAACATGTCAAGAACATATGCAAGGCTGCATATCTTGAGATGGGACGCATCACCTCCATTCGCAAATATCTTTCAGTTGATGCCACTAAAACACTTGTGTGTTCATTAGCAATTTAAGGACTGGACTATTGTAACTCGATTATGTCTGGTTAGTCTCGATATCTACTCCATTAACTTCACAAAGTTCAAAACGTAGCTACTCAGATCATCCTTTGATTACCATGATCAGAGCACACCTCACCGTTGCTCTGTACCTTACGCTGGCTCTCCAACAGACCTATCCGACCTCACCAATATGTACACACCGGCAAAATTCTTACGCTCCTCTTCTGACAATATTACACTCATTATTCCCACGACGAAAACGAAGTCATATGGAAAACAATTTTTATTTGCAAACTAGGTCTCAGCAACGTGGAACGAGGACGAAGACACAGGGTGCTCTTAAAAATCACATATTTTAAATGCAAAAACAAACTTAAGACCAAATTATCTTTTTTATCTTAAATATTTTCAGCAAATTTTATGTTTTCAAATTTCATGGTGTTTGTTTACTGGTGATCATATCATTATATTATTTTTTTGTTACATTTGTTGTCTAATGTTGTTAAGCGATTATAGCTTCGGAAGATTAGCCGCTATACAGAATTATTATTAATATTATTTTTATGAATTATTATTATTATTATTACTATTATTATTATTGTTATTGTTATTATACTCATTTATTATTATTATTAGTAATAGTAGTAGTAGTAGTATTTATTATGATTATTTTTATTATTATTATTAATAATAACAATAATTATTATTATTATTATTATTATTATTATTATTATTGTTATTATTATTATTATTATTATTATTATTATTATTATTATTATTATTATTATTATTATTATTATATGTAGCATGGCTTGAACTGGGTGATTCAATTAGTTTTATAACACTATTATTAGAACTTAAACAGGGTACCGAGTATTCGACTGGTCTAAAGCGTTGTCCGTTACTGACCATTGCCATCTCACATCTGTCTGCGTTGTTTGGAGTCTAAGATTCGGTTAATGTAGTTATGTGAGAAAGCTTGCCAGTAGCTTCTCGTGGGTCAGTGGTTCTTTCAGAGGGTAATCCGGGTTCTTCATCCACCATTAATACTGGCCGCCATGTATAGCCTATATTGTGCTGAAAAATGGCGTTAAACCATAAAAAAACAAACAAACAAACAACCGGAACTTAAACATTGGCCATAAAGCAGTGGGGAACGTGTTATTAAGAGGCCGGATTAGAGAGGATAAGAATGTGATTGCTGTAGTTATTTTTTAAGATTAGGTCTATCAGATGAAAATATATACTTTGATGAAAGTACACAATATAGTTATGCCATTTTACCAATTGAAATGTTGTATTAATGTACAGTATGTCTTTAGGAGACATGTTCACAAATTAATGAGTGGCCTATTTTGCACAGTTGGGCTGTTCAAATATTGTCCAATAAGCAAATACATCCAGATATTTATCACAGACGATTCTGTTTCACAGGAACCCATCACGGCGAAAAACAGCATACATCCCTATAACGATCAAACACATGTGCGCAAAACAATGCAGATCATTGCAGCCATCAGGTCTTTCACCTGATCATAATGAAACTTTAGTACACGGTGAAAGGAAAGTGCTCCAGATGCATTTGAAAAAACTATTTTAAGCAATCGAAATTATTACTAGGCTAAATGTACAGCGACTATTTGGATTTTGGATCTATTATAGCAACAACAAAAAAACTGTTTACAAATAACATCTATATTTAAAAAAAGAAGTCAGTGTTTATCGCCGAATTATACATATAATACTCACTAAGTATTGTAAAGAACTCTATATACAACCATCCGTCCACAGGAGACACAGAGGTTCTTGAAGTTCCAAACTCCAGACATGATGATGATTCCCAATTCTCAAAGAAGAGGTGGATATAGCAATAAGATCACTGAAGAATGGGAAGAAAGATGGACTTATCAAGAATGGTGGAAAATCAGTGATAGAGCTACTAGCAAAAATCTGCAGCAATATCTGGCAGACAGGCAAATGGCCAACACGGTGGACACAAGCACTCTCCAAAAAAGGCTTTCTGTAGCTGTGTCAAAATTACAGAACTATCAGTTTGATCAGCCATGCTAGTAAGATGATGCTGAAGATCATCTTGAACAGATTGAACCCACAAGCAGAATAAATAATCGCTGAAGAACAGGCAGGGTTCCGAAGTGGAAGAAGCACAACATAACAAATATTCAATCTTAAGGTTCTGTGTGAAAAGTACTCACAACATCAACAGGACATCTATCATGTGTTCATAGATTTCAAAAAGGCTTTTGATAGAGTGTGGCATGAGGCATTGTGGGCCACAATGAAAAAGTACAACATGGATCAAAAGTTGACCGACACCATCAAGCAGCTGTTGCCAAGGTTACCAGTGCAGTACTGTTCAATGTTCTGTGGGGACTGGTTCAAGACAACAGTTAGAGTAAGGCAATGTTTTCTCCTGTCAACCTCGCTGTTCAACATCTACTCAGAGCGCATCATGAGTGAAGCCCTGGAAAACCACTGTGGGACAGTCATCATTGGAGGGCGTAACATCACCAACCTCCACTTTGCAGACGACATTGATGGTCTGGCAGGCAGAGAAGATGCGCTTGCTACCTTAGTGAAGAACATGGATGAAACATCTGCCATATTTGACATGGAGATAAGTGCCGAAAAGACAAAGCTGATGACAAATAGTGGCAAACACATTTCAAACAAAATTTAAAGTCAGAGGACAGGAAATGGAAACAGTGACCAATTCATATACATTGGTTTCATATTCACGGAAGAGGGATCAAGAACAGAAATTTTGTTACGATCAGCACAAGAAGCGAAAGCTATGTTAAAGCTAAGAAGCATCTGGAGAGTCAAGAATATATGTCTGAAAAAAATCAGACTAATGAGAGCAAAAGTCATCTCAATCTCTCTGTATTCATGTGAGAACTGGACCCTGGCTGCAGAATTACAAAGAAGAATTCAAGCACTTGAAATGAGATAATACAGAACCACCCTCTTACATGGACCACATCACAAATGAAGAAGTGCTTAACACCATCAGGCACAACGTAGGTCATTATGAAGACCTCCTTGCCACTGTCAAAACGAGAAAGCTGAAATGACATGACCATGTCACTAGAGCCAACAGTATATTGTTAAAGTACTTTAGTAAATCAATACTTTGACGACAGTATTATGGTCAATATGATGTTGTTGTTGCAGACGTGTTGTGATCAGAATGGCTTGAGTTTTATCGTCATTCATCTGCAACTAGTGACACGTCATCCATGATTTCACATCAGAAATGCACCTCTTTACTCCTTTGATGATAGCATCAACTTCAGATAGGTGGGTAGACATGTATATTTGGGTGTCATCCGCGTTCAATTGGTGAGACACTTGGTGATGCTCTATGATACTTGAGTGTGGTTGAGTGTATATAATGAAGAGAACAGGTCAAATAACAGACCCTTATGGAACACCACAATATGAATCAACAAAGCTTGAGTGTATTAAATTTCCAGATACAATTTGGGACCTGGTGACTAAGTAGGACTTAAACCATAAAAAGGCTGTTTTGAGAATACCAAATACATACTAGAGACGGTAAAGTATCATGGTCTATTGTGTCAAATGCTGCAGACTAATCAAGAAGGGTGAAGACTGCAATCTTTTCGCTCTAGAAATAAATACAAAAATGCCTTGAAATGATAAGACATTTATGGCATTGGAGTTAAGGAAAAATGAAGAGATATTATGATCTTCTGATCAAATGACTTAATATGAAATGGTCAAAAATGAATATCGCGCACACTTACTTGCTTCTTTTCCTCCATGTAAATAAACCCTTTGTGCACCCTCTAACTTTCCTCATTTGATTCATCTTCAGCCTATTGTTTACCAATAATGCTGTAGTTCATTAACCCAAGGCAGTAATCATTTGATGACTTTTCTTATCTTCAGTCGTCTCAATATTGTTTTTAAGTTTGAAATGTGACATTTCATAAACTTTCCTACAAACCTTTATCTTCAGTAAAGTTGTTTTCTTTATCAAACATGTTAGCTAGACACTGTAATGACTTCAAACTTTCACTTTTATATGTTCTTGTTATCATTACTTACTCTGAGGTTGTTGTTCATGTTACTTAATTGGTTACAAACGTTAATATATACCTAAGGAAAAAAAAACGGATATGAATTGATGCACCAAGTTAATGATCAAACGCTTCTAATTTATTTATCATAGACAATATAATACTTATTTTGAGTACAAATTATTTGTACCAACGTTTTGCCAAGTGCATTTAAACAGTTTAGAAGAAAACAAAGACCGAAAGCATTAACCATCAACAAAATGTTTGAAATCGTGTACATGACACACAATAACCCACCCCAAAATATATCGTGTGAAATTGTTTACCTGGCCACGCGCTGATGTACTGAGTAAATTATTCTACACGACACAATGATACTAATCTCTAACACAATATACCGTGTGAAAATTGTCTACAAGGCACAAATTGATACTTGTCTATACCAAAATAAGTTGCGCAAAATGTCGACAGGACACACAATAATACTAGTGTTTAACAAAATATACCGTGTGAATTTGTCAACAAGACAAAAATGGAGACTAGTCTTTGCCAAAATATTCGGTGAAAACCTGTTTACAGGGTACACAATAATACTAGTCTATAGCAAAATATACTGTGTGAAATTGACTACAGATTGTTACGTATATTTGATTTATTTGTATTGTTTGTTTGTTAGTTGTTTTTTAATTCCATCACATGCTGTTGTGATGTAATGATATTTAGTAGATTGGATACTTTCCAGAAATGAAGTTCAGATTTTCGTACACATTGATATGGAAGTTTGTATCGAAAGGTGAAATATTTCCGACCTTAATTCAAGATTTAAAGTATGCAACTGTATAATTTGTTTATTCTTTCTTAGTGTGGGATTCATAGGGTGAAATCGAGGACGTACTGAGAGTATGTGGCATTGGACATGTAAATAACTTCTATGTTTTTCTAGTAACTTGAAGCAATTACTACGAAAATCTGGTTTTATTAAAGGGTTTTCCATTTTGAGGGCGTCTGTTTTGCACAGCAGAAAGAGATTATCTTTTGAGAAATAATTTCACATGGGCTTTAAAGACTTACATATCAAGGTGTTTTTTTGTTGTAACCAGTTTGAGTTTAATTTTAACTTCCTTCACATTGTTTGGATTCTAAGAGATTATTTGTCCTGGAAATACTTGTGCTTAAAATTGATTAATGGACAAAGTTATCGAAATATAGAGAATTAAAACTGGAATATGATATTCTGAAATTTAAATATGAACTGTCAGTACTATAATGACTACATGTCCTTTGTTAAAAAAAATTCGTAGGGACCAAATTTATTAGAAACGTTTATTACTAGGTCTCTAGTTTTTAATTCTTGAGGTTTTTTTTTATTAATTTTGTTTTTGATTCTTAAAACCTTAAATTGTTTGTTTTTCCTTCTTTTTCTCTAAGAAAATAAATTATTTGCTAATTTTTGCAAAGACTGTACACTGGTATGATTAAAAAACAAATATACCGTGTGAAAGTGTCTACAGGACACACTGATACTATTTTATATCAAAATATACTGTGTGAAATTGTCGACAGGTGACATTCATACTAGTCTATACCAAAATATACTGTGTAACATTGTCTGCATGACGCACTGATACTAATTTATTCCAAAATATACTGTGTGACATTGTCTACAGGACTTACTCATGCTAGTCTATATCAAAATATACCATGTGAAATTGTCTAAAGGACACACTGATACTAATCTATACCAAAATATACTGTGTGACCTTGTCTACAGGACACACTGATGCTAGTCTATACCAAAATATACCTTGTGACATTGTCAACAGGACGCACTGATACTAATCTATACCAAAATATACTGTGTGACATTGTCTACAGGACACACTGATGCTAGTCTATACCAAAATATACCTTGTGACATTGTCAACAGGACGCACTGATACTAATCTATATCAAAATATACTGTGTGACATTGTCTACAGGACACACTGATACTAATCTATACCAAAATATACTGTGTGACATTGTTTTACAGGACACACTGATACTAATCTATAACAAAATATACTGTGTGACGTTGTCTACAGGACACACTCATGCTAGTCTATACAAAAATATACCATGTGAAATTGTCTACAGGACACACTGATATTAATCTATCCCAAAATATGCTGTGTGACATTGTCTACATGACACACTCATGCTAGTTTATACCAAAATATACCGTGTGAAATTGGTTGCAGCACACATGATATGATTTCATACCAAACATGATGACCTTGTACGAATGGCAGCAGGATTCCTGATGAAATAACACCTTCCAAAAAAAACAGGTAATAGCTTTTAAAATTTGAATACGATATGACAACAAGATATAACTGGCTTGTTTTCTTCGTGGCACTGCCAACATAGCTCTATCGTTGGATATACCTTGTGACGTAACCGGAACGGCACACCTTGATTATTTTATCAACAATGAAAAGGTATATTGATAACTAATTAATATATGACATGACTGTCAGAAACAAAAATTGTAACATGCTACGACCAAATAGTTGCTCATAGATGTATATACTGATTGATTTAACCGTCCCCTACCCGACCATATTTCATATTTCCTCACATGTATGTTCAAATCGCAAGGAAGATCAAACTCAGTTATTGCTATGATCTGCGTACTTGTGTCTACATCAAACCCTGTAATTATTGTGTTTCGCTGTCATTGGTATAGATCAATTGCAGTTATTATTTTGATTCCGTTGAGTCATGTGTGTCGATAAAAACCCATTAACTATTTAGATCAGAGGTAATGGGTGTCGTTTCGTTTATTGTACGAATCACTCTGAGTTATAAGTGTCGTTCATCGAGGTGTTGATTTTGGCAACATCGATAGTATGTTGTCACAAAAATTCATAATTTGTGCCCTAAGTTTGTATGCATTATTTAATATTACAATTAAAGTACATAATTTTAGCTGTACTTATAGCAGGTGTACTGTTTGAGAAGTTGACATGTTCGGTGTATGTATCCGTGTGTGTGTGTGTGTGTGCGTGTGTGTGTGTGTGTGTGTGTGTGATCTATGTTTACGTGTAACTTTTGACCATGACACCATCTTACAACAGTCATTTTCAAATGACATTATTATTTTAGAGACTTAGATAAAGATAATCTGCAAAACAGCATGTTTACATGGTTATGAGTTTCATACATTATTGATTACCTTAGAAATATCTGTTTTACTTAATGTTTTATCATGTTGTTTGGTATGATTTAGGTAAAATACCTGACATTTTGTACAGGTTAGAATGTTCTGGAAATTACCTTAGGACACACCTTTTGTACAATTTAGAATTTTCTGGAAATTTCCTTAGGACACACCTTTTGTACAATTTAGAATGTTCTGGAAATTACCTTTGGACACACCTTTCGTACAATTTAGAATGTTCTGGAAATTACCTTTGGACACACCTTTTGCTTGTTTTGTTGTCTTAATCGTTTACATACGGTTGTGGTTTTAAATTTGAGATCACGTAGTCATATCGTTAGGATCAGGTTTGTTCAATTTATTTTAAGATGAATCTTTTATTTAAAGAATTCGTTTGATTTACAAAATAACCACAGACTTTTTGATTACATTACATTTTAGTTCTGATTGTGAATGCAGTCATTCTTATTCTGCATTGTAACATTGCGATACAACAAGACGATGTGGAAATTATTTCATCTAAGCCTGTTTGCATATCAGCTCAGTCAATACTAGAATTCAATTGGAAAACTAACAATTTTGACGTGTGCTATGACTATTTCGATTATTTGTGATTTAATACACTCCAAGTTCCTTTAAAATTTTCATTTTATGTTTCAAGGAACCATATTATTTTTAGAACTCTACAAATATGTGATTATTGTTGTTCGGTTACTCAGTTGCATATTATGGATTCATAATGTTTCCTAAAATGCGTAAACTCTTATTTCGCAGAATATAAAATTAATTGTAAATATTACGAACCTTTAATTAAGATGAATACAAACAATTCGTAATAGTCTAAAATAGACTTGAGTGTTTTAATCACGATAATGCATTCACGCATCGCAAAGTAACTGTACAATTTTTATTACTAACCTTTATGAATTTAATTCAAATGACTATTCTCTTTTGCTTTATTTTTTCCAATTTAGGTCTTGCAAGCACATTTGGAATATGTATTCCAGGAGAAAGAATATCGGTCATTGAGACATATGATTATTTTGAGACGGTGCAAACAGCAACACACGAACTAGGACATAAGTACGTTGATACTGTCGTCCTCATGTTTCCTCGCAGTTTCGTAAAATTGGTTATCACATCTGCTTCCCCTTAATGCGTTCCTCATTTCAAGACTTGCAAATTTTAGAGATCACGGTACCATACTCAGCGGTTTCTTCCCTTACTTGTATCTCATACACCATATTGAGGCACCATCGTGGTTGGTGAGAATAAAATCAACGTATGATACCAAAACGTTTTAAAAAAATCAGTTAGACTGCCAATCAGATTTTAAGAAACTCCTCAATCCACCTGTCATCGTAGTTAAGTCATAAAATATGTTCTTTCCGTGAAAACATGTAGCATTGATCTAGCCCAAAAATAGCAAAATGTTATGAAAATTGTCTGGGATATATTCAAGTTATTTAACGTTAAATTGTACAAGTGATACAGTATAAGTCGACTAAATGATATACAGAGTTTGCTGACATACATTGCCATTTATTTAAAGTCTCAAAAGCGATGAATTGATAATCATCACAGATGGCATGAATGCTATTCTTATACCTGAAAGGTGGGGTCCTTAGTAGCTTCTCCATTATGATCACTGCAATCTCACCTATTTGCGTCGGTTAGAGTCTCAGATTCAGCCAATGTGGGCATGTGAGAAAGCTTGCCAGTAGCATCTTGTCGGTCAGTGGTTGTTTCCGGGGGGGTGGGAGGGGTTTCCCAGATTCTTCCTCCACTTTTAATGCTGCCCGCCATGTATGGTCTATCATTTGCTGAAAAATGGCATTAGAAAAAACAACTACAACTACCACAAATGTACCTGAATAACGCAGATCTAGCCTAATAAGGCCCCTGACTTATTTCGAGACCAATTTGAGATCTAAATGACATATTTAAGATTCAAAGCAGACAGCTTGACCCATTTTATGATATTACATAAGCCACCTCGTGACCATCTGATACTCCGGACAGACAGTCCTGTGATAAAGGTATAGGCCGGAGAAGTGACAAATGGCTTGACAAACCCTGTTATATACTATATTCTTCAGAAGGTACCTACTGACGCTTCTGAAAGGCAAGTTGAGACCGTGTAATATTGTCTAACTCGCAAAATTGACAGACCGATGGTCCCGGCAGACCGCAATGTAGATCAGAGAAATAATAAATTAATCACGTGCAAACTAATGCTTACTGACACCGAAAACAGTCCTGGAGAATGCAAATTGGGCATTT
Organism: Unio pictorum; assembly: GCA_030141615.1. NCBI lineage: Eukaryota > Metazoa > Mollusca > Bivalvia > Unionida > Unionidae > Unio > Unio pictorum. Next base: position 1,814,194 of record JARLTB010000203.1, on the reverse strand, counting down.
ATATAGTTACCCATTTATTAAACAGTGTTGTTGTGAGGGAATAAATCTTCCTCAGGATACCTATCATTAGTCAAGCTGACAAACTTATTAAAATTTCGTAACCTGTAATCTATAAACATTTTATCTATAAAAATTAATTAAATTGCTGCTAAGTTTTAAAAAAAAGTATTTGGATAAAGTAACAGAGATAAACATATCTAAACTCTCTTTTAAACGTAAGCATATTATTTCCTACTTTGAATATTGAATCAGGAAGACGGGAAAGACCACAATCCAGATCAGTACCTGAATTAACGTGTATGTTTTGCAATGTGCTGGTAATAGTTTTACTTTGTATTAGGCTTTTTATATAGATCATGCATTGACGTGTTGTATACGTAATGCTACTATGCAGATATGCATGTGTATATGTGTATCTATATATGTGATTATATGTGTCTCTTTTGTAAATGTGTAGATGATGCCCACGTACAGATATTATATAATGGATGTCCACTCAATTCATTTTTTCCTGAAACACGTCTTATATGGATTTGACCATAAGGTGTTTTATATAATAATAATAATAATAATAATAATAATAATAATAATTTGGAATTATTTGGAATGGATCTATTGTTTTTTTCTTTGTGATTTGTTGGTAGGCTATTCTTGCTGTTGGCGATGCTTCTTGTATTTCATTTTGATTTCTTCATTTTTGTTGATTCCGTTTATGATTTTTTATTACTGTATGTTTTTTTTTTTTTTTGTGTTTTTGCTTTACACTGATGAAGTTAATTTCTTCTGCTAATTCCTTTGGTTTTTTATCTCATTTTTTTATTTCTCTTTAGTAATTTTCAATGCCGTAATTTCTCTTTCTCCTGGAAAATTGTTTCTCGCTGTAAATATTTTAATATTTTAAGATGAGATGGCAATATTTCGTCTTTTTAGATTCCGGTTTATTTTATAGTACTTCATCAAAACTGAAGTGTTGCCTTTTATTACAGACTTTAGTAAATCTCTATGTTCTTCTAGTTTTTTGCCTATCTTGATCACTCTCCTCTGATGTTTTTTTCGTCTATCCAACGATACGTTTCCAATAGAGAATCAATAGATTCTTGAAACTTTATTGATGCTGTGTCATTCCCATTATGAACGTTTACCTATAAACGTAATCCCTTTATAACAAGATTGTCTTCAAAACAATTTTAAAGAAAGCATGCGTGAAATCCATTTTTCATCGGTTTCTCTGCTAATGTTTCCTTTTTTTCAAAAAAAATAAGTCGTTTTATTGCTAATCTGTGAATCATATATTGATGCCATGGTGTAGTCCAGACTTTCTCTGTGATATGGTTGATAGGTTATTCTTGTTGTTGTCGATGCTTGTTGTATTTCATTTTCATTTCTTGGTTATTGTTTATTGCGTGTGTGATTTGTAGTTACTGCACGTTTATTTTGACGCTGATGAAGTTGATTTACTCTGCTGGTTCCTTATGTTGTTGATTATCTATATATTTGCTGGAAAGAACGCAGGATCTCTACATTCGTGTAACTTCAAGAAATAAATTTTGAATTCCGAATATTTCTACAGCTGTGATATGCAGCTTTCCATTTAAAACGACAATGTAAAGTAAGTATTTCAAATCATCTGTATAAACTGGTCGTTGATTGGGTTTTTCTTGAGAAGAAAGGTGACGTATGCTTCATTTTTTAATGATTCTATTAAGATGCTAAATAAATAAATGTCTTTGTTGAATGATTATATTAACAATTTAATGATTCCATGCAGGTATAATAATCACACCTTCAATTTAAACGTAAAGAAGGTAAGCTTTAGGAATACTGATGCAATAGGAAATGCATAATGCACATTGGATTCTTCATATTACTAGTCTTGGAGCAGACCACGATGGTGAAGGTAACTCCGTTGATTGTCCGGCTGAAGATATGTTTATAATGGCCCCAGGTACGCCACACTTTGATCCAGACGAGCCATACTCCAGAAACCCATGGTTATTCTCGAATTGTTCCGTGAGAACATTCAAACAGAAATTACAATTCAGGTATATAAAATATGTTTCGTCACAAATACCATTGCAAACTAGCATCGATTTTGTAGTCTAATCTATAACCATCATTGGGTGGATGGGAATCAGGAATCTGCGAAGCTTTTTATTCTCGGGGAGAAAGTAATTGTGATTCAATTTTGATCGTGTGTTAGGATTGTCATCACTGAGATGTTTTTGTTTACGTCGATGGTAGGGTATATGTTTGCTTTTTCTATTCCGTTTATAGATTTGATAGATTTGTCTGATCTGCTGGTTTGAACGTTTTACTTATACATCTGTAAGTCTGCTTGTTAATTTGCCAACATATAATATTAAGTATGTACATACCTACATAAGTTTTTCATTAGGGAAGTGGCTATGTCCGATTCATAACTAATATTTCACCGTAAGAAATTCGTTTCGGATTACAGACACTGCCTAAACAATCAGGGGGGTTTCTACAATATGGAAGAATGGAAACATTTTACTGCGAAACAGCCAGGACAGGTATATAGCTACGATGAGCAGTGCCAGCTCATTATGGGTCCCAACTCCGTCTTCTGTGGGGTACGTATATTTTCTATTTGATTGTGAGAACATTCCATCTTTATAAAAAAATATGTAATTTCCTAGCTGATCTGACTCCAGTTTCTTACTTTGCATGTCTGTTTCACTGAGGAATCCTTCTTAAGGTACATTTCTCCTTCCTTGGTCAATGCAGTTAGAACATTGGCCCGGGGACAAGGTATAAATTTTACGCGCCCAGTGTCACTGAAACATTGGAAAACAGTAGTCAATACTGAATACAACAATAATACAGTCAGCATAGAAAGGTACTCTCAATATTCCATACATCATGGGACGGACTTAGTTGTTTCTTCTGAAGCACATTTTGTAAAAGTATACACTGAATCCGGGGACAAGGTATACATTTTACGCTCCCAGTGTCACTGAAACATTGGAAAACAGTAGTCAATACTGAATACAACAATAATACAGTCAGCATAGAAAGGTACTCTCAATCATCCATACATCGTGGGACGGACTTAGTTGTTTCTTCTGAAGCACACTTTGTAAAAGTATACACTGAATCCTCCAATACTCTTCGTCCGGTGCCCCCCCCCCCCTCTCCAAGACGGCGCCCAGTGCATCTTGCACCCTCTGCACCCCCTAGCTACGCCGTTGGAGAGGATATTCAGGATCAAGTGACCGGATGGTAAGTGATGCTACATGTCTGCGGTATGATGCCTCAGCGTTTGAGATCACTCTAAACTGCCACAATGCAGACATTGTATTGATATGACCCAATTAGTAAAGCTACGTTAAAAATCTAAATCACACATTCACAATATTTAAGGTGTTTGAATTACGTATTCAGCGCAATTTAGCTGTATATGATAGAGGAGTAATTGCGATGATAATTTAATGGTACGTGAGCACATTTCTAATCTTAGAGTACTGAATAGAACACGTCATTTATACAATGGTTAAAATATAAAGAAATCGAAGAGGATAACAATACAATTGCTGAATTTATTTGTAAGATTTTGGTTATTGTCAGATAAACTGTATTATATTAACAGTTAAATATAAAGGTGATTGGTATATATATATATATATATATATATATATATATATATATATATATATATATATATATAGAGAGAGAGAGAGAGAGAGAGAGAGAGAGAGAGATATGTCTAGTGTCAAACTAAGTCCATAGACCACCGAACATTACAATTCCGTACACCCCTATCCTCGTTCCATAAACATCATTATACCACACGATGAAATTATCACGTGTTAGGTGTTAGGAAACATGTTTGATCTGGTGCATAATCTGTATTGTTGAGCAAGAGACACTCCCATCAACTAATCATTTTTAGGGGCAGTACGCGGAACAAAATCTGCCCTATAGCCTGTGTGCTCAGACCAAACGCATATACTTTGATCCGGGTACGAATGAAAAGATACTCTTGGAGTTTAAGGGGTACGTTATATGGAGAGGATACGGAAAGAGACGCATTATGGAGGCAATTAACAAAACTGGTCTCATCTATACTCTTTTTCAATATGAAACCATGAAAACCAACGATTTCACATCTTTTCGGTTACTTTCCACCAAAGTATGCTAAACTTATTGTCGGCACCACATTGTTTCCACCGAACGGGTGACGGGCTTATTGTAAGAAGTTCAACAAAATGATTATCGTAGACCTAAATATTCCAAGAATCATACGTCACGTAGCAAGCCAACAGCAAATTAAAGTATACGGTGCACAAAGACAAGTTTAATTTGTAAGCGTTTAACCAGAGCAAATCATTCCAAAGTACAGTGATAAGGGTACATTTACTATCAGTCAAAGCAACGAATTGTGGTATATCACCATATTCAAGACTAATGGTACGTCTCCTGGGAAATTGGTTTATATCACTTAATACGTTGGTGAAACCGTAGATTGGAGAGTATCGACAAGATCTACATTCAAACCACAATCATCGCGAAGCTGGGTATTAAGTCGAGCAAATCCAAATCGACTATTGTAACTACTCGCTGGGTATTAAGTTGAGGTAATCCAAATCGACTATTGTATCTACTCGCTGGGTATTAAATCGAGCTAATCCAAACCGACTATTGTATATACTTTTTGGGTATTTAGTCTATCTAATCCAAATGGACAATTGCATCCCATAGCTGGGTATTAGGTTGATCTAATCCTAATCGAATATTGCATCTAACCCGGGGTTGACTGAAACAGAACGTACAGGAAAGGAATGATAATGAAAACAAGGATTGAATTCTCAAGGAGAATTTGGTCTAAATGAAACAACATTATAAATGTAACTCACTGTGCCCACGATTTTATGTGTCATTGAGTTTGGTGAAATATTGTGTTTTAATTCCACTTTCCAAGCTCTGTTCATGGGGAAAATATTGTATGCATCGAAATAACTAATTTACTTTTACCACAAAACAATGTCAGTCTGACTTAGATTGAAAATTTTGCATGCTCAGGTTAAGGTTCTGGGTCTACCCTATGAACACATTAGTTCTATCCCTTGTACTGTACTATTGTGTTTTAAATCGTTAATCTAAGTAAATTTGGGTGCTGATGAGTGTTTGCATCTCGGCGTAAAACTAAAGTTTGTAAAGTTACTGTTACTTACATCGCATATTTTACTGACTTAGGTTAAGTTGTTGTATTTAGATCATACAAAGTAGATCACGTGACATGTTCATACAGATGTTTGTCTTGCAAAATGGATAATTGTATATATCTAAATAAATATGACACCGATGCCACAAAATTATATTAGATAAGTTTTTTGCATGAGCTCGTTACAAAGTCGCTTGAAATCTTGCATTCTTGATATTTGGCGTGTCTACATGAGTGTGCTGCTATCATCTTAAAATTAGGGCCGCTAAATGTTCGCATTCATCTTCATCACTCATACCGGAAACGCCATTGCGACATATGTTTTACAGCTTATTGACTTAATTAGGTTTTGGATTTAACTCATAACTCGTTATTTGCTATGTGGATGCGTTCAATGTACAATCGTGAAATGATTGGAGAGAGGACACTGAGATGAGCACTTCCCTTCCTTTTCAGTCCAAATGAATCATATTTTAAGTTCCTATGACTTGGATTAAAAGTGGCCCTAGTGGCCGAGTGGTCTAAAGCGCTCTTCGTTATGGATCACTGCCATCTCACCTCTGCTTAGGTTCGAGTCTCAGATTCAGCCAATGTGGGTATGTGAGAAAGCTTGCCAGTAGCTTCTCGTAGGTCGGTGGTCTTTTCTGGGGATTCTCCCGTGTTCTTCCTCCGCCATTATTGCTGGCCGCCATGTATTGCCTATCGTGTGCTGCAAATTGGGATTAAACACTACAACAGCAACAACATGGATTAAAATGTACTATTTTTGTAGCGGATATCGTGAGTACCTCAATGTTAGCATTGATCATTAGCACAATAACATGTGACACATGCCATGTAATCTAAGAATTTTTTGGGGGGATGCCGCTTTATAACTTTAAATCTTTATTGCAAATTAAGACATCTGTTACATATATTTAATTCTAGAGTGAAGTTGCTGAAATTTTTAGCTAAACACGTTGTAGGAAATATAATATACCGTTGAGAAAATTGCAAGCTCTATTGAATCGAATTTATGTAACTAATTAATAAAACATAATTAATAAAACATAATCTTCGTTGATTTGTTCTCTTGCTTTTTCTCAGTATTGGCAAACTAACTAGTTTAAATTCCCTGCAACAATCATGTTCCACTGTCTTCTTGCTTCTTTTTCAAAATATATGTTTTGTATTAAACGTTAATATGTCATTAATTGGTATACACATCGGTACCGGTAATATTTATGATTTGTTTCCATGCTCTTCTTCACGCATCTTTTGCGAGTGAAGTAAAAGACCTTGTGTGTAAAGTGTCTGATTGTGTAATGGTGTCTTGAGTACTCAAAATACATTTTTTGCACGTGAATAAAACTGTCCAAAATCCATCTTGTCTCAAGCAGTTATGGGTTGTTTGCGAAATACATTGACATAATAAGCATGCAGACTGACACGCCGGCATGGATAATCAAATCTGCTTCGTTAGTTTGGAAGTCATCTATAACTGCCACAATATTAAAATGTTTGGTTTTTGCATGAGATTTTAATCATGTGAAGTCATGATCCTTAAGTTAAACGTCTCGTATATATCTTTCTAGGAAGTGTCCGCATATGTTTGTCTTTACTTGGCATGTACGGATCCAACAACAGGCACTTGCTACAGCAAACCTTTCAGTGCAGCTAGAGGAACCACATGTGGAACATCTATGGATCATAATGGTCTTGTCTACATGGTATTTATAAATTACTATATGGAGAAAAACTAGGTCATGTAAACATCCTGTTGACAAATGCCCATTTTCGTAAATTACAAACAAGAATGCAAGAGGAAGTTACAGCACAAAACATATATATTCATAACACAACTTCATTGTTTTGTACTTCCTCAATAATTAAACAAATTAAGAACCAGTATGTTGCCACGGGAAAAAATATTCACAATATTCTTTGTTTATGCAATCCTACTATAAACACATTTCTTTGCAGTGGTGCATTGATGGACTATGTGTGGCACAACAATGACAAATAGGTAAGTACGTCCCTTAGGGTTACAACAATGACAAATAAATTAGTACATCCTTTATGGTTACAAGAATGACAAAAAGGTGAGTACATCCCTTAGGGATGCACCCCAGTACGACAGTAGTTAGCGTAAAAAATGTACAGTTCATACGAACGCAGGTTCGAATCCTATCGATATCAGGCAAATTAAACATTCACAGTGCGTCTCATCGTTATGCACTCGATAAATTAATATAGAAAACATATACAAAACTTCACGCATTGATGATCTGTTAAAGTACCCAAACCGAAATAGAAATAATTAGGAATTGTTTCGTAATGAAACTTTAAACAATCAGATATTTTGACAATTAGAGAAACGTTCGAATGTTATGTCTTTTCGATTGTAGTCATGTAATGATGATGATGATGATGATGATGATTATTCCCCTAAATAGTTGGTTATTAACAAATATTAAAATGAACGTTCGCTGTTTGAATTTAAGAAATCGAAGTGATTTTTAATTAAAGCATATCTTGTCTTTTGCAGGACAAATTTGCACTCAATCAAGTATAACAGAACATCTTCCGAACTGAGTCGAATGATATGATATTGAACATGCTTGTTTTTTGTTTTATTTATTGAATGACATCACATAACATAGCACATTTACAAAGTATATGTAAATTTCAAATATTCGTCGCTCTTACACTGATTGCAACGGATAATACACTTGATGAGGAATACTAAGAAAATATATTCAGTGGCACACTATATTACATGATCCTAAAATTAAGGTCGATTCACATCTAGTATAGAATCCTCTCGGAGTTTTTTTAATTGTTTTGTTAATGCTCTCATTAAAGAAAACATAAACAAATCCATTAATGTTGGTATATTGACTTTGTAATCGGATGTCAGAGTACTGTTCAAATAAAACAATATATTTCTCTTCCCATACAACACATGTGGTAAAAGTGCAGTGTCATTTATTTTCATTTGTTTCTTCTAAACTATCGGGAACAGCTTCTGTTCAGGGCTTTTTTTTACTGTTAAGAGTTCGGTACGATCATGAAAACATCATAGCGCAACGTAAAAGTATTTTACTTTAATTTCCTTGTGATCTTTGGAAGTACCTGAAGAAATATACAACTGCTTGGATATTACACTTTGCCGTAGCGGATAACGGACACGTGTTTAGAGTGAACTCTTGTTAATAATCCTCACATTAAAAATATTGAGAAGTAACTGAAACTGATTCGAGTCACACAAAAACTTTTTTAATTCACTGTTTCGTACCTTTCGGTATTAGTAAGAAACAAAACAATTTACACTTTTTGCATTTTGCATACAATTATAAACTATAAGTATTTTCTTCCTCGCCATTCGTAATATATTTTCAGTTCTTAACGAAATATTGAGATAGTTCTAATTTGATACACGCAGTCGGATACAAATATGCTAGACCAAGCAGTCCCAAAAGATTCACAAGTAAACGTACCAGCGTGACTAATATATCTCCCAGAAGGAAGTTAATCGTTGCGTTTACATAAGTAAGCTTCAAATGCAGAACTAAATCAAAAATACTTTAAAATTATTTCAAGAGGTATTTAAATGACTTTATGTACAGTATTATCACCCAACATGTGTACAATGATTTTAATGACATTAAATGTAACCCAGGAAAAGAATCATATTTGAAAAGTAGGAATTGGTGATCTGAAGAACAACATAGTTTGAAGAATGGCAAAATGTAACAATCGAGTTATTTTGACATACTAGAACTGAATTGTCATAATTCCAATGAAAATAAAGATGGTTGGGAAAATTAAGAGTGAATTTTATATATATATATATATATATATATATATATATATATATATATATATATATATATATATATATATATATATAATTGTACAATGTGAGGGAGTAGGGACTGAAATGAGATAAATTAAATTAAACCGTAGCAATTTGCGGATATAATATTTAATTAGGCTATCTGACATCATGTCCGCAGAGTAAACACTGAAGTCACAAATCTTGCTTGTTAAGAGCAGCGATGTGTCTGCAAGAATGAAGAAACAAGCTGACATGTTGGTCTTATTCGAATCAAAGCATTATATATATTATGAAGACTGAAGATATCATTACAAATAGGAATACAGATTTCTCAAATCATTTTGAAGAAGAAATAAAAAACAAAACCACAATGTTTGCTTCTGTAAAACAAGATCAGGACAATGAAGATTATGTTGCGTTAAAGGATGAATAGTTAAGAACATTCAGTAAACAATTTATTTCCGTATAATCCAAAATGACTTACACCATTGTGAGTAAAATAAAAAAATCCTAAATTTTCTATCAAATGACTTCAATGACTTGACGTACAAATAGTCTTGCATGCGCTGATATAACAATAGTCGTGCATGCGCTGATATACCTGTAGTCTTGCATGTGCTGAGATACCCATATTTTTGAATATATTGATGTGTGAACTGTGTTGATGTATCCCAATCATAAAATTGACATATCTGAATTATTCTACGAAGAATCTTAAATGTCTTTATGGACCAATAATTACTGATGTATACCGATCGAAATGTCTTTCACTCATTTCACAATATTCCCAAATTAGTTTTATAATCGAAATAGCAATGAGCACTTTGTAATTCCGGTGCATGATTCAAATAACGATTCCAGTCAAATTATATCTGACTACAAACAAATTATTCCACAGGCTAAACGTAAAATGAAAAATTTATGTAGACTGTGAATACAACAACTTTATATACGTATGTCATTTGACAAAGAATGCATAATAGCTCTCTTGACGAAAATCACATAAATAAATTCCAAGTAAATATCTTGAGTAATGGGCAAACGTCAGTATGGCAAACAACTCTATTCTCCGTCATGAACAAAACTATAGCAAACAAGGCAGAGTTTTCAATCATATATATATATATATATATATATATATATATATATATACATATATACATACATATATATATATATACATACATATATATATATATATATATATATATATATATATATATATATATATATATATATATATATATATATATATATATATATACACAGAACATAGATAAACGTCCTAATTAATAAATGAGTCTAATCGCCTTAATTAATATACTCTCATTAGTTAATAACTGAGTATAATTGACCTAATTAATAAATTAGTATAAACACCCCCATTAAAAAATGAGTATAAGCGAAATAATTATTACATGAGTATGACCACCGTAGTTAATACACGTTTAAAACGATCTAAACAGTTTAAATCGAACTCATTTTGGCGTAATTTAAATCAATGATGTGATTTTTTTTCTCTCACGAAACTCTCTCGTATGTGAATCAATTGATTTGCACGTTACAAGGAACAAACAAGGTAAGAGAGAAGCAACATAGAAACGTCCACTTTTCAATTGATATTGCGTTTCTTCAAAGATATCAGTGAAATGTATGAATGGTAAGCACGAAACTATCATTGAATTAGACATTTACAAATAGCGTGTTTAAATGATAAGCACGAAACTATCACTGTATTAGGCATTTACAAATAGCGTATTTTAATGATAAGCACGAAACATAGGCACGAAAATGGCGTATGCAACCCAATGAGTACCATAATCCCCCAGTATCCATGAATCCGTCTAACTGATGATGTCATGTTTGCAATCTAAAACATGTTCTCAAATAAATGTACTAATGTTGTCATTCAAAGAGATAATATAGATTCTGCTAAAAAGTGTATATGGATAAATAATTTCTGGCAAGCGTTTCTGTTATTGATGCTCGTTCTAGTTGTCCAAAAAGCAGCAAAAAGATATTTCTCATACAAATCAACGATCACAATATATAAATCAAAATTACTTGATATCGTCTTTATGAAATTGGAGTCTGAATCTTTGTCACGACCACCCAGCTGCTATTAATTAAATCGTCGATATAACAATAATGGTAGGATAATCGATAACAACCAGACTAACCAGAGAACGATTAGCCAAGGTTGAAAGATTTGCCCTGGTGAGAGATTCGGTCAGAGATAAATTACAAGCGCGGCATTAATCTCATGTACATTTTAGCACCGATGCTGAACAGTTATTTAAACCTGTTAATACGGCTACTGAGAAAGCTGCAATTGCTACTGAAAGAGCTATATAAAAGATGACGATAGAGGAAAAAAAGCTATTCTTCACGAACTTGAAAATATAGCAAGACTATCTAAGCAAACGAAATAGATTCTACGAGATCTTCCAGCTGATATAACAGCTTCACAGCCTCAACATCAACCTCAACCTCAACCATATGCGGTTGTTGTTGAACCTCAAGAGAAAGATGCTGGTGTAAAAGGTGTAGCTTTTCCGAAAAATGTATTGAGGGTAAGTATGATGAAATTAGGAAAATGAATTTTAATACTTTATTTGATCTAACTGATTACCTAGGACAGGGCAGTCTAAACCTAAACGTCTTCATTTTCCAGAAACATAAAAAATTTTAGTGAAAGAAAATCTCCTTTGACGCAGGAAACTTTTGGAACTGGTATTGGATCTCACGGTAGTGGTCTTGTTGCATTGCCTAATAATATTCTCTCGGATATAGCACGATTGGAAATTCTCATATCGGGTAAACGAGCTGGGAATAACTCACTGAAATTAATTGATGAGGCCGCTGACGATTATTTAAACGTGGTATCATGGACATGGGTGTAAATCGATATCGAGAGTTCATTGATGAACTCGTTGATGATTATCGCAGCCACTAATTTGTCACCCGATTATAACATTTAAATAAAAAAAATGATCATCCATCGTAGTCACGGTCTCCGTGATATTGTTCGAGGATTATTTGCAAGAATGGCTCTGAATATTGCACCTAACGCAAATCTATGAAAGCAGTCGGTGTTATTTGCGACAAGGGTATAAATAAGACGACAGAAAAAAAATACTAGCACCGGTAAAACTACCGTCTAACTGAACTTATGCCACCGAGTGTTAGTAAGATAATAAATCAACCTGCAGATCAAATATTAGCAACATTGATAGATCAAGACAGCGAGGTACAGGAAAAGTCTAATAGCGGGTAGTGGTTTTAGCTTCACGTCAAGATCATGATTTCGGTCGACAAATATACCGAAGCTTTTAATATAGACGCGCCTGTTCTCAAAAATGATTCCGTACGCGATTATCAATTTTATTCCTATTCCGCGATACAACTTGATTATCGATCTATAATATTACTTCAGGTTTAGGATACAAGTAAATATTTTTTATCTTGCGAAGCTTTCATCGAAGTAGAATAACAACTCGTTCAAAATGTTGTGCCTAATACCCCGTATCCTAATCTCGCAAATACCGGAGTTGGATTCGTCAACAATGGAATTATGACATTGTTTAGTAGTGCACGACATATGATTGACGAATGAGAGATTGAATCTATCGAGCATGATATTGATGTCGCCACCACAATACTATGTTTATCTCGAACTTCCAATGAATATATAAGATCGGATGGTCCGTCGATGATGTTCGCTAAGGATACTACTAATGTTGCTGATTATAATCCATTTTTTAAAAAGATCCCAAAAACGTTACCGCTGCTGCAGATAAAGCTGTTGTTGAAAGTGTTGTTATGAATAATAATCCTTATTTCAACTAAGGATTTTTAACACGTAAAGCGACGTTAGATAACAGTGGAAGATTTTTCTGCGCGATTCTATAAAAATCTAATATTTTTGAATTCTGCAGAAATGAAGAATTGTTATCTTTGGAGCCAAACACACAATAGATCTTTTGAAAAAAGTAATGATAATGATGCGATCGGCATTCTGATTTTGTTGTTGATGCTGGTCCTCCTGTTGTTTATGCTGTTGCTGATGATAAAGTAATTCTATCAAAACTCTCATTATGGATGCCAGTAATGACTCCATCTCTCACTACAGAACAGCGGTTGTTATCTTTTATGGACAAGGGTGATAAATCATAGATTTCATGGTTGTAGCTTACGACGGATACAACGATAAATGCTGTTCATGGTGTATTTACATGGCATATAGCATCAACAAAGAGCGTTTCTGCTCCACAACATATATTCCTCGTGTTGCAGGACACGGTGCGTTTGTATAAACAACAACAGTGCCATTAGATATTTGACAACCTAGGGATCAATAAAGTATCGTTGAGAATAAATGCTCAGCAAGAACCGTCCGAAGATATTTTGCTTGATTATGCCATTATTCAAATAGCACGCGCGTATCATCGTTTATTGACGTTTATTGGACGCGATCAAAATGTCGATACTGTTCTGCAAATATCGCAATTGGATTTTATAAATTTATATCCTATTTATTACATTTCGTTGCAACATTTCGATCTAAATAGACAGAGTGTCGTGGATATACATTGTCGAGATCGCATAACGAATCCTCCTGCTGGTGGTTTCTGTAGAGCAATAGATTTCAGTCTCAGTGATAAATCGATGTTACTCGAAGTTGCCGGTGGAAGAATAAGAGGCGTTCATGCACTAGTAGCAAACATGTAGACAATTAGATCAATCTCTTGTTAAATAAAATGTCGTACAATCATGTTAACGTCACGTCGACTCAAAGTCAAGTAAAGCAATTGGAATCGAAAAACGCTTGTACGTGTGTTGCAAAAATAACTTTGAAGCGAGATCAGATGGCTAACGTTGGACCAAATAAACTATCTTTGAATAAACCTCAACTGAACCATTTAAATAAAACGTTAAAAGCAAACACTGGTGTTCAATTTTAATTTGCTCCCTCCGCGGTCAAAAATATGGTTAAATGAGGTGGAATATTTCATCTGTTACCAACATTGATTGTATATGCGGTTGCCGCAATCGTTAACGCTGCTGCATTAGGTACTATTGGAAGTGCTGCTGGACTAGCGTTAAGGAAAGCTGCTTGGAATGGATACAAAAAAGGGGAAACGGTCTGAGACTACCAGGCAGTCGTTGCACACGATAAGAAGCAGGATTGAGACTCCCAGGAAGCATTTATTCAAAACCCCGATGTCAAATGTTGATTTAATCATAGCTGCCAAAACTCACAAAATAAAATGTTTCAGAGGTGTTTTTATGAGAGATCAATTATCAAATCAACCATCAAATACTGAAACCGGTATTATTAATCTCGATAATAACACTGGACCTGGAACTCATTGAGTCGCATACGCGATTGACCCAAGCAGAATTTTTTATTTTGACTCCAACCGGCGAGCACCACCTAAAGAATTTATAAAATACATAGCTCATTTAAATGTTCCTCACTGGTATTCAATGTTGCGTACACAGACAATGTCCGATGCTCTGATCTGTGGCCGAGAGGTTATTAATGTTCTCGACGCGATATCAAAATCAACCAAACCATCTCATATAACCGTACACGAATATACCAGCTATACCATTTTAAATAGGTCTTAAATTTATAATGGTAGATATGTGGGTAATATCTTTCTCACGAGGTAAAAAGAACTGAAGGTGTTTCAATCAAAGTTGCAAAAATCTTCTGAACGACGCATTATCTGAAACATTAAACCTGGTTCGTTTATCGCTTTATGAAATCGTTCTATTTCAAGATCGACAGGGTAAATTAAAAACGAGTAATGTTTCCTTGAAGGATATTTTAGTTAAAATCAATGGGGTAACATAAAATGCTATCCTGTTGTTTGATTCAACAGGTAGGATTAAACCTGGCATTTTTTTTTCAACTGTGGTGTATAATAACATCGATGGAATCAACAACATTTAACACAGATAATAAGCTAAAAACGCTACGATCCGAGTATAATGTTTATATAAATAAAATTTATAGGTGTCGAAAAAATTTGAAACGATTGATAAAACTGTTTATAATTTGTTTGGAATCCCGCCAGCGATCCCTATAAAACTCACTGATATTAAAGCCACCGATGATAAACTAACAGCGTTGCGATCTGAATACGATGAACACGTAAACAATTTACACGTTTCCGTAACAATTCTGTAAGGTTGATGATGCCCGTGATAATTTCCTTTGAAAACCAGCATGGTCCCTATAAAACTAGTTATTTTAAAACATCCATTGACACGATTAAAACAACTCACGAGGATATCGTCGCTGATTTTTCTTGATATGGCAGCGAGACTCGATAAGGTTTAAATTCCTCATGGAAAATGCCAATAACGTGTATTCGATACTTAATGGATCCTTCGCTTGGACAGCTACAAATAATATTATTGACATTACCTCGGAAGTCAAATGTATTTATAGATTAACCCTTGTTTCGCAGATGAAAGATTCAGGATAACTTCCACCGATGATAAATTAGTTCTAGCGTCGTTTACATAGTAGATATAATTTGTAATTGATTTAAGTAAGCAGTATACATAGATAATAACCACTCAAAAATAACGATAGACTCAAGTCTGCGAGTTACAAACTACACTAAAAAATCTTACCGATGAGCATCAAACGAAGGTAAAAATTACCCTCGTTGATATAATAATAATAATAATAATAATAATAATAATAATAATAATAATAATAATAATAATAATAATAATAATAATAATAGTTAATTATAACATTTAATTATAATAATAATAATAATAATGATAATAATAATAATAATAATAATAATAATAATAATAATGAGGACTTTGTATAGCACCTAATCTTTTGAAGCTCTAAGCGCTTTACACCATCAATAATGATATGACTACACTACAGAACAACAAATGACAAAAACAATGAAACTGGAAAACATAAAAACATGCTGAAAACATATTAGATACAAAACATGATTAGGTCGCTAAGTTTGTCCCTGCAGTCGAAACAGGTGAGTCTTAAGAGCACTCTTAAAAGGGACCACTGTGTCTTTGTGTCTAATTTCAATGGGCAGTTCGTTCCACTACGCCGGGCCCTTGTGTGCAAACGAACGTTGTCCATATGACTTTATGAGTATACGATTATCAGAAGAAGAGCGTAAGGATCTAGCTGGTGTATACACATGGGTGAGGCTGGATAGGTATGTTGGACTGGAGTCTGTCATTGACACATAGCATAGAGAACAAATTTTGTGTTTGATTCTGTATGGAATTGATAGCCAATGTAGGTTACAGAGCAGTGGTGAGGTGTGCTCTGATCGAGGTACTCTAAAGATGATCCGTGCAGCTGTGTTTTGAACTTTTTGAAGGTTCTGGAGTAAATATTCTGACAAACCAGTCAAAATTGAGTTACAATAGTCCAGTCTTCAAAGTACTAATGAACACACATGTCTTTTAGTGGCATCAACTGAAAGATATTTACGAATGGAACTGATGCCTCTCAATTCAAGATATGCAGCCTTGCATATGTTGATGATATGTTGGTGCAATGTGAGAGCACTGTCTAGAGTAACGCCTAGGTTCCGTACTGACTGAGAATTTAATGTTGGTGTTACTGATATTTATTGTCTGAGTTAAAGGATGTGAATGAGAAAGTCTTTGTGTTGTGATTAGAATAGCCTCAGTTTTATCATCATTCATCTGCAGCTTCTTACATGTTATCCATGATTTCACATGGGAAATGCACTTCTCTACTCCATGGATGGTAGCATCAACTTCATTTGGGTGTCTAGACTTGTATATTTGGGTGTCATCAGCATACAATTGGTGCGAAACTGGGTGATGATCTATGACACTTGAGAGTGGCTAAGTATACAGAATAAAGAGAACAGGTCCAAGAACAGATCCATGTGGAACAACGCATCAAACGTCAACTGAGCTGGACTGTATTCCATTTGCAGATATAGTTTTGGTCCTGTTGACTAAGTAGGACTTGAACCACTGTAAGGCTATATTCTGAATACATGCTGGAGATGGTGAAGTAATATGTCATGGTCTATTGTGTCAAATGCTGCAGATAAATCCAGGAGAGTGAGGACTGTAATCTTTCCACTATCCAAAGCAGAGAGAATGTCACTAAATACTTTCAGTAGAGTAGTTTCTGAATAGAAACAGGTGCAAATGCTCCTAACGGTTGTCGCTGAAATTCTGCATCATAACTTTATGGTGACGAATGAGTTGAAATTGTGCTTTCAAGCGAATCTCTAATGGTTTGTACTTTGTCATCGAAGAAATTTGCAAATTGGTCTGGTACGTCTAGTGGAGAGAAGGTTGTTGGAAGTGGTGTACATTAGTTCCTTCACATAAGTATGTTAGTTATCTGGAAGAGCTCTTTAAAGCTGGAACTGTCCGTGATCTTATTACTGTAGTGGGATGATTTGGCTAAATGGACTATGTTTCAAGGCAACGCTGAGCAATTCCCCGAGGCTCAACAGGAATACAAAGCTAGTGAGCGAAAGCTCCGAGAGGATATCGCCAAGCTAAAAGATAAAGCAAAGATTTGAAAGAAAGTGCGATAAATTACAGATCACATTTGACAAAAATCAGGCGGAGGTAACAACTATCGACGGAACAAAAAGCATTAGAGAAATCACAAACAGGAAACGAAAAATGCCAGACCGCGATTGCGAAATCACAGAATGATCATGCGGTGTTATCGAACACTTATAAAGAAAAACTTACCTCAGAAAACAATGATTTAAAAACTACGAAAGAAAAACGTAAAAATTATTGAGAACTCGATTCAATTCTCATTGATTTCCCGAATTTCCTCCTATTCGTTAATCGAGTAACATCTTTTCGAATTCTGTGATTATAACCTTTCCTCGTCGTCGTTCTTGAAATATTTTACTGATGTCATTGTATATCTTTTTATTAGCTTTGAAACCGGTACGAACAATTTTAATTTATCATAATTAAGATAAATAATTTCATTTCGCTTTTCTGATATTGTTTTTATAATCCATTTTTTATTTTTATATGATGGTATGTCATCATTTCGAATTGGTTTAACATCCTCGTATTTATCAGCGATGAATCTACTAGTGAATATTGTATTGGTACCGACTAAATCTTTTACTCGATCAAATTAAATCATTGTGGGAGAATACAGCGCGGTCCATAAACAATATTTTAAACGAGGTTATCGCGGTCTTGTAATTTGCCTTAATGTGGTAATGTTATACGAGGTAAAACAAGATTATGTTATGTTTGTGGTGGTAAAAGATTTCGAGAACATGTTAGGCATTATGCGAAGAAATATGATGTTGCATTTGATGAACAAGACTATATTACAGGAAGTTATCGTGAAAAACAATAAAAAAGTTTTTTTGCTTAAGAGACATAATGAATCAAATTGATTTAATTTCTCATCCTCTTTATGACAATAACGAGGTTTCTCGTTGAGGAATTATTAGACATCAAGAACGAAGGTTAAAGTTTGGTTGGATTTGTAATGTGGGTAATATGGAGGTTAATATCAATGGAAAAATATAGTGTTCACCGATTTGTTATGAATGTTTTAATGGGCCGATCAAAACTGGTCTCGTTGTTGATCACATTAAGGAAAATTCCTTGGATAATCGCGTAGACAATTTGAGAGCAATTACTCAACGTAAAAATTGTCTTAATTCGAATCCCCCAAAAATTAAAAATCGACAAGGACGACATGTAACCGCGTCCATGGATAGCTCTATTACTGAATTTCCGTCAGAGTCCTCCGCAGGTAAATATTTTGATATTTATCCAGTAGCTGTGCGATTTGTCGGGGAAGGTATAAGATTATCAGCGTTTTCAAAGAAATACAACAAACGAGTATATTTTACTTATGCGTGAGTATTTTTCTGAAGATATAAATATTTAGATATTCGATTAACAAATATGAATAACAAACATGAATTAATCATTGTAGCGCGACAAAATATTTATAATGCTTTTAATATCTTTTCGAGCAAATTTAGTGATTTAGCACCAGTTCAATACCGGGAGCAACGATGGCTTTCGCTTTGAAAGTTGAGTCTAATATCAGTCGTTTACATTTCACTCTTTTAGCAAGGGGTTTTATAAGCCCCAGAACAAGAGATTTTATAGGCCCCCGTGACAAATGATTTTAAAGGCCCTATGACAGGGGCTTTATAGGTCTCCAGGATGGAAGATTGTATTTGCCCCAGTAAGCGGATTTCGTAGGCCTCAGGGCAACAAATACAGGTTTTCAACCAATGCTTCCACATACTGTTAGAAGCTTGTTTGGTTATAATGTGTGTTTGCTATGGAGACTCAGATTAAATTTTCTTAATTCATTGTTTGCCTTTTCTTAAAATTACTAAACGATCATTAAACTTGTGTGAGATCTTGTTGATTTGCAGACATGCATGTTGGTAATATTTAATTAAATGCAAATATACTAAACATGTATGGGTATACGGGGGCTTTTAAGATGACAGACAGAGGCTTTGTAAGCAAATAACTTGTAGCTTTGAAGTTATGAGACCGTGCTTTATATTCAGGCAACTGGTGTGTCTGTTATTTCCGATCAAGTTACAACTGTCCTCGAATATCGACGGCGTTGATTTGAGAGGATAAGCATACCTGAAAATTGCTAGATGCTTAGGAACGTTACAGATGAAATATAAAATCCTACCTCTAATTGGTAAGGATTACGCCATTTTTCACGTGTCTGCTCTTCCGGTTATGATTTAAGTCGCAAGCCTTAAAAAGAAGTTTACAATGTTGTGCTACATAGACTGCCGTCATTTTCCAGAAATGGATGTCGTAAAATTGCCTTCATCAAATACATCATGTGCGTTATTGGCCACATAAATCAGGGATATATTGTGCATATACTGCTGGTATAAGTGTTTACAACGTGTAAGAGCAACCTTATCTTACTCTGTGTCTTGACTATTGGGATAATGGGGTCGTTATACGTCTTGTTACAATGTGAATAATTTAGATACATGAACACAAGAACCGTATTTACCATGTGCAAATTCCGCCAGCAACAATCAACTCAGACGTAATTTTGTTTCATATATCCTGATTGGTCACTCCAGAAAACACATCCAGTAGTGCTACTTGTTACATCAATCAAGTGTAAGCTATGACACTTATAATCCGGGACTATTACTACTGAAATACATTTGACAAACTAATGGCGATGAGAGATAGAGAGTTTATCAACATTATGTTTCTTATTATTTTTGCAGGGTCTAAAACGTTTATGCTGGTCTATAAAATGCTGGATGTCTTGCCCTGGACGAATAGGTGTGATTTCTTTTGCGGATGTCATTCAGCAAGAGTCCTAGAGAAACCGTTACTCCTTGATATGACTTCAGATCTAGGCGAAAGGTTACCTCTACCGAGCAGTTTCCCTGGATACAGTGACATAATCGAAGGCATAAATGAAGCTGTAGCAAATGATAAGTCGTCCATCGTTCCTGTCGAAAGTCAGTTTACTGCAAGAAAGCTTATATGGAGACCACATTGGCAAGACTGTTGTAATTTTCCAAAATGTAGTTGTACTGATCCCAATTATGCCTAGTAGAATTTAAGACATGCTTTTCATATTAATATCATTTACATATTTAAAATTTCTCAGATTCTTTTAGTTTCCTAGTTTGATAACTTCACGTGTATTTATCGCAAGTAACTTTACAAAAAAAGGGTAATGATTCGTATGCTGCTGATTACCATGTAGTTGCATCAGAACTGAAACGACTATCCGAGTCTTCAAATCAAGCAACTCTTTTGCGAATATTCAAATACAAAATTTGGGTTGGAATATTCTTTGGGTTACCTAGCAGCAATGACTCATTTACAAAATAACAGCACCGAAGCTGCTAAATCGCTTATTATTCAAACCTCCCGCTAATTGAAAATTCTGTCAGAATTAAAACATTTCTCATTCCTCACAACATCGCCAGTGTTATTTACTGCATTAGAAGTATATCGTCTTGAACTAGGTAACATAAAAAAGCAAAAGCAAAACCAACAAATGATCTCATTACCTAAGTTAGAAAATTAAATTTTAGGTGGAATATGCTGCATTGAGAATTATATCTCAAATAATCCTTTATGGTCAATCACAAGTCTAGCAGTACAAAATAAACCTAATGTTTTCCAGTCCTGAATTTGGCACCAATTATCTTGTTTTATCACGACGAAATACTCGAGAATGTCTTTTAATAAATTCACAGTAATACAAAAGCAATGTTTAAGTCCAAAAGAATCATTTTAATAAATATTTATCTAAATTATGTCCAAACACACCTAAACGTGATTGCACAAGGACTGGTATTGAAATAGTATGAATAAGTTTGCTTATCAGATATGAAACTAAGACACATTAACAGGCCTAGAATTCTTTTAGACCATTATAAATTTCGTACACAAGTCTAGACCTTAAATTCATATTTCATCAAACATTTTTATAAAACTTACAAACAAGACAAAACCCAGGGGGATAATACAATTCCAATGATAAACACCAAAGTTCTTGACGAAAATCTAAATAAACATGTCGTTTACAAATTATCAACATTTTAATGCATACAATCTTGGACAAAAGTTAGCTATTGTATTGTGCTTTTTACAAATAACACCTACAATCTACATGCACGGACAAAAGTAAAACACAATATAGATACACTTCGCAAATGTTACTCGGGCCACTATAAAATAAGTTGATAATGTGCACCGTATATAATGCCCATGTCAAAGTCAGCAAAGATTATTATTATTATTATTATTATTATTATTATTATTATTATTATTATTATTCAACATATCAACGTCTAATTTAGTCTGAAATAACACGTAAGCGAGAGATATGGCCTTTCATTATCTGCAGTCTGTCTTCGGTACTAATGTCATCATTCCATATGTGGTCAATAAAACGCATTTCTCGTTTGAAAATCAGTTGTCAGTATATTTTCAATACCTTGAAAAAAAATTTGTCTACTTCGAACCCTTCAAGAAACTAGCACGAAATTATTCTGTCTGCAATAGCTTGCCTTACATGCCATTTCAAATATATCCCGATTGTAGTAGCAATAGCTTGCCTTACAGGCCATATGAAATATATCCCGATTGTAGCAGCAATAGCTTGCCTTACATGGCATTTCAAATATATCCCGATTGTAGTAGCAATAGCTTGCCTTATATGGCATTTCAAATGTATCCCAATTGTTATACCAATAGCTTGCGTTACATGCCATTTTAAATATATCCCGATTGTTGTAGCAATAGCTTGCCTTACAGGCCATTTTAAATAAATCCCGATTGTAGTAGAAGAGCTAGCCCTGATAAATCTGATATGTTGCATGTTGTTAATCACTTAAATCCTTTATATATTTTTGTTTGCCGGATGCTAAAAACAATTAGAAAAAACTGACCAGTTGTATTCAAAATCTAATGGGAACGTAAGGTGTGTAAGATGTATATACGTTTTGCGTCTGAAAAATTGTTTACGATGATGCAACACAGTGCACGTTGCATATATTTAGCCATATCTAAATATCACGATCCAACCTTTATATTGTAGGACTGCTACATGTGGCTGATGTGTAGCCAGACTAAAATTATAAATATTAAATATAACTAAGCTGGTAGTACGCAATGAAAATTATGTACATGTACCACATTATGTTAGCAATATACTTTCTAATGATGAAGATTTCACGTAATATCCTATGTACAACCCACTTGACCCCGCTGCCCAGTCATCGGACATCAATAGCTTTTGTCTTGACTCACAATTTTACGTAAAGTGCAAAATGGTCGAGAAGGTGCATTGAAGATTATATTATTGCACCTCTTTGTAAATATAAACATGACTCATCTTCAGTAAAGAGAATAAAGACTTTATAATTTGTCTTAATACAAAAGAATTGCAATACACTATTGCTAATCTGAATCGAGTGGACGCCGTCTCAGCTCTACCATCACTGTACATTATCCGCTATGGGGAAGTAAATAAAATGTATCTACTATATTTTGGCTATTGGGAATTGTGTGTTTTTAAAAAATGATTTATATTTCTGCTTAAAGAAACGAATAGCACACTAATTCAAGAACTAATACCAATGCATATCTTTCTGAGCAAGATGTGTTCCTTTTACATAATGTATTTTTGCACACTAAACAAATATAGCCCCTCACCTTTGTAAGCAGCATTTTAGAACATGTGTGGTGTTGTCATTAAGCACAGAGTTCGGTACTATATGTCAGCGGGATTGATTTTAACCATAATACTTCAGACAGTAAAATGAGAATGAAAAGATAAATCGATCGCGAAACATTAGGTCACAATCACCTTCTCGCCCGATACATGCTCTTTGACCCAGTATCTGTGTCTTCTTGTTTCTATGTATGTATGTATGTATGTATGTATGTATGTATGTATGCATATATATATATATATATATATATATATATATATATATATATATATATATATATATATATATATATATATATATATATATATATATATATATATATATATATGCCAGTGTGCGTGTGTGCTTGTGTGAGTGAGCAGCAGAAGGTGTGACGGTGACAAATCCGTCCCCATTTTGCAACTTTAAGTCTCCATTCATCAATCGGCCACTTAACAAAAAATCGCTAACTCCGTTTTTGCCAATTGGCCACTTAGTGATTTTAACTCTCCATTCATCAATCGGCCACCGTCCAAAAAATCGCTAACTTTAATCTGCGACCTTTATCTATCAACTAAGAATATACCTCACCAAGTCCGATCTAAGTATATACTTAAGGTTACTCAAACATTTTCGTGTTTTTTTAAAAGTATTTTATGTTTTTTTTATATAAGTATGCCAATAAAATCTACTCCATTATCCGAAAAAGACATCGAAGATATTATCGCGATGAAAGGTAAAATTCCCATATCGGAAATTAAGGCAAAATATCATATCGGGTTGCAACGAGTATACTCGATTTGGGGTGGTCCAATACATAAACCGG
This sequence comes from Unio pictorum, assembly GCA_030141615.1. NCBI lineage: Eukaryota > Metazoa > Mollusca > Bivalvia > Unionida > Unionidae > Unio > Unio pictorum. The sequence continues at coordinate 1,790,129 of JARLTB010000203.1, read as the reverse complement.
TAAACAATAAAATATTAAATCGTATGTTTGATATTATCGAAAACTCTCAGGCGTACACGAGAGAGCAAAAAAAAATTCCAGAGGTAATTTTTCACGGAGGAGGAAATGAAAATTCGGAGAATTTTGCACCAGAGATTTTACCGTGTCAAAAATGTATAGACGTTGAGGCAAAAGAACAATCTCATCAACAGCATATAGAATTGTTAAAAAGGCAATATCAACAATATATGGAATCATTAAAAAATAAAGAACAACAACAACAACAATATACAGATTCATTACTTACCCAAAATCGTAATTTATCCTCAAGTTTAGATTTATTACAAAATAAAAATTATGATTTATCTGAGCAGTTACAAGAACTTAAAAAATCAGGTGGTGGTGATATTTCTGCTGACGAGATTAATTCATTAAAATCGGCCAATCAAGAACAATCTGATGAGATTAATTCATTAAAATCAGAAATGGAAAATTCTTATATTCCTATTGTCAATTTTAATGAGGTTCTAGAGTTAAATCAAGGGCAAAGTAATATAATTAAAAAATTAAAAAATCAAAATCAAGAACAATCTAATGAGATTAATTCGTTAAAATCTAAACATCAGGAATATATTAATGAGATTAATTCGTTAAATTCAAATACTTCTATTAACCCTAAAATTTCTAAATTAGCTGATAAGATTGCAGAACTTGAGGAGGAATTACGGGATACTAAAAGGGAGCGTAGTGAGGAAGAGGATGAAAAACTTATTTATCGAAAAGAAAATAGAGAATTAAAGAAAAAAATAAAAGAACTTACTTGGAATCATTACTAATTTAATTGATAATAATAATAATAATAATGTCAAAAATAGGGGAAGCACAAATAACTAGATTAACTAGGGAGAGATTGGCTGCAATTAAGAAATTTCTTCCAGTAAGAGATTCTTTCCGAGATAATCTTCAAGCGAAACAACAAGAAAAAATGGGATATACTGAGGAAACAAAAGAATTATTTAAACCAATCACAGAAGCCACAAGGGAGGTTGGTGAAAAAACTCAACAATATTTAAAAACATTACCCGCGGATATTGCAGAGGCGCAATCTGCTAATATTCCCGATATTCCCCCTTCTCCTCAAGATATTCCACCTCCACCTCCAGATGTTGTTGAGGAAGTTCCAAAAAGAGTTTTAACATCAGTCAGGGATAGATTTGATGATAAATTTGTAGATGATATTATCAATGAAAAGGATTTGATGAAAGTAATACATACTACTGCTAAAGAGTTTAATAATAGACACAACTTATTAAAACCAGGACAAAAAACTAAGATGGATGATATTGATGAATGGTCTAAGGTTGTTTATAAGATTAAAACTGGGGCGAACCAAGCACGAAAAGATGACAAGGATTTTATCAATTTTAGGGATGCTGTATTTGTACAAAATGAATATAATAAAAACATAGAAGAAGATAAACAACAACTACAAACAAAGATGATGAAGAGTGTAAGATCAACTTCAAAAAAACGTGAAGAAGAAGTAAAAAAACGTGAAGAAGAACGAAAAAAGGTACAATCAACTCCAAAAAAGCGAGGACGACCAAAAAGACAACCAGATCCTGATATTGAAGAAGAAACAACCGGAGAAGGATATCACGGCGGAAATATTAGAGTAAAAAACTCTAGATTTATTCCTTGTTCAAGAACTATTGATGATGATGTATCACGACTTGAAGTTCTTATAGGAGGAAAACGAGCTGGAAATAATTCTCCAGAAATCATCAATGAGGCTACTGAAATCTGTCAACGACTGTTCCAGGGTAAAGTAATTGGTATGGGTTTATACCGTAATTTAGTTAATGAGCTTATTGATACAGATTATTATAGTGACTAAACTCTTTTGAGTTTTAAATCTACAATTTACAATTGAAAATTACAAAGTAATTTTAAATAATGATAGTACATCGAAGTATGAACAAACCCAGACGGGTTTTTGTCGTGAATTCAAGATTACCCGTTTATAAAATTAAACATGGAAATGGAATTGGTGATGTTGTCACAAGTTTTGTTACCAGAATTGCCCCAAAATTACTCCCTATAGGTAAAGAAATTGGGTCTAAGGCTATTGGAGTGTTAACTAGTAAGGCTGGCACAGAACTCGGCAATCTCGCACTTCGTGGAATTGATACGGCGGCAGATAAAATCGGATCTTTGGTAGGATGGAATAAAAAGAAAAAATTAGAGTCCACAAATAATATGCCACCTAAAACTGGCAGTGCAATTAATAAAATGGTTCGAGCTCGTTTAAGACGTATTTCTGGTTCTGGACTAAAACGATTAATTATTTAGATTTATCAAATAAATATAATGTTTGAATATGAAACCGATGACGCCTTTGACATAGATGCTAAGGTACAAAAAAATGATTCAATACGGGATTATCAATATTTTTCATATACAGCTCAACAACCTAATGGCCCAGGACGAATTGAACTCAGATTTGATGATACCTCCAAATACTTTCTCCCCGCAGAGGCTTTTATTGAGGTTGAAGGTAGATTGCGAAGATCAGATAACAATGACCCTTACGATAATCTTGCAACCACAAATATTGGATTTGTCAATAACGGTATTATGGCGTTGTTTAAGTCGGCTGAGTATCATATCGGCACAACCAAAATTGAATCTATTGATAATGATGTGGATGTTGCAACAACAATAATAGGACTTGCAAGATACTCTGATGATTTTATTCAATCAGCTGGACCCTCAATGATGTTCGCGAAAGATACAAGTAATTCTGCTGAATATAATGAATTTCATTTTAGACAACCACAGGACCGAGCTACTCCACCAGCTAATGTTGCAGATATTGAAAATATGATTATAAGTAAAAACGATGATTATAACGCAGGATTTGCAAAACTTAAAAAGACGTTAAATGCCGCCGGTCAGTTTTCTTGTACAATTCCACTCTCACATATATTCGGGTTTTGTAGGGATGTTAGAAAAGTTATCTTTGGTTCTAGTCATAACGTAGTATTACAAAGAAATCCTTCTAATAATTATGCTCTTTGGAGAGGACCTGGTGTTGAGGATGGTATAGTTGAATTAACAAAACTAGCATTATGGATGCCTGTTATGACACCATCACTGAATATTGAAACTAAATTACTATCTTTTATGGATCATGGAGGTAGAAATCTATTATCCTGGCTTGAGGTTACAACCGCAACCATAACACACACCACCAGCGGAGTTTTTACATGGCAGCTTGCACTAACTAAAAATACGTCAGCGCCAAGACACGTATTTGTTGCATTACAAAGTGTAAATAGAACCAAAGCTTTACCACCACCAACAGCAGCAGCTCTTATGAGTCAACAACTTCGATCACATATGATATTTGATCAATGTGGTGTTAATGAAGTTTCACTACGTGTGAGTAATCAACAAGAACCTGAAGAACAACTTATTCTCAATTACGCAAATAATCAGATTGGAAGGGTTTATCACCGGCTATGGTCATTTATGGGACGTGATCAAAATATTGATACCGGTCTACAAATATCTCAGTTAGACTTTCAACAACTTTACCCGATTTATTATTTCTCGTTGCAACATCTTGACCTATCTAAACACTCTACTGTTGATGTGAAATTCCAGGCTCGTGTTGATACAGCCCCACCTGAGGGATTTAGAGCGATTGCTATAATTCTTAGTGATAAATCAATGATTCTTGAAGGAGGTGGTGGACGAATGAGATTGATTGATGCACCTATAGAAACTATGTAAAAATCCAAAATCCAAAATCAGAAATTCAAAGAATTTCTAATCTTAAGATTTTTAAAGATTTCAAATTGCTTTGTAATTTTACAATTGAAAATTACAGTACATTTTACAATAAATGTCATATAACACTATCAACGTCACATTGACTCAGGGTCAAATAAAGAAATTACAGTCATCAGTTGCTAAACAATCTGGAACTACAATTTCACTGAAATATAATCAACTAACTGGTGGACCAAATAAATTATCTCTCACAAATACTCAGGTAAAACAAATAAATACTGCATTACAAAATAAAAAAGGAGCTTAAATTACTCTTTCCAAGGCTGCAATCGATAATATGGCTAAAACAGGAGGATTTCTTCTTCCATTACTTGGCGCTCTAGCACCTATTCTTGGATCAGCGGCTAGTTTTCTCATTGATAAGATTAGCGGTAAAGGAATATCAAGACGAAAAAAAAAGGGAAAAGGACTCAGACTTCCAGGGAGTCGATTCACGAGATACATACCAAATTAAATCCGAAGGATTTTACCCCTATGTCAAATTACGATCTTATAGCTGCGGTTGAAAAATCTAAATCCACTAAATACCCAATAAAACATTTCAGGGGTGTATTTATGAGAGATCAATTACCAGATCACCCACAAATTCCGGAAACAGGAATAATTAATCTTGATGATAATGCCGGACCTGGAACTCACTGGGTTTGTTACGCAATTACCTCAAAAAACATTATTTATTTTGACTCATATGGATTACCACCACCACCTGAATTTGTTAATTATGTTTCACGAATTAATTCACCAATTTGGTATTCAACACTTCCAACACAAACAATAATTGATCCTCCAATATGCGGACCAGAAACTATTAACGCGTTATCGGTGTTATCTAACACTAATATTCCAGCCAAAGCAATTCATGAATATACCGCAATGAAAACAATCAAATTGAAAAATGGAAAACATCTTTAATATAAACATGTCAGATATTTTTTTAAGATCAACAACTCGACAAGAGAAATCTTTATCCACCCGACAAATAATAAATTTGATAAAAAGATATGTAACATCGGGGTTAAATCTCGTTGATGTAGATCCAGGAGAATTAGTTGTTTTTGAAGATAGTAACGGTAAATTAAGAACTAGTAATCTATCGCTTGATGATATATTAACGAAACAACCAACTGCTCCCGACGACTCTATTGTAGTGTTCCAACAAGGTAAGCTCACAGCAGGTGAAACCCTTACAACAATAACAGATAAATTTAGTGAAATAAACCAAATTAATAATCAAATAACATCTATCAATACTGATTTAAATAAATTCTTTGGTATTCCACGAGACACATTAAATGTACAAATCGCACATGTAAAGGCCGCAATAGATAATTTAGCGCGATTACGGGCTGAATATGATGCTCATGTCACTAATTTTCTTATGTTACGAAGAAATTTTAATGCCACCGATAACTCGATTGAGAAATTCTTTGGTAAGAAAAATGTTAAACCAGATGATATTACAACAACACTTTTAGATATTACAACGAAAATTCAAAAAAATATTGATGATATAACTGCTATTTACAACCAGCTAGGGGTTTGGGCTACCGCCGCCACAATTTCTGAATCAATCGCGATTAATACAAGATCAATTGAGGATAACACTAGTGCTATCCGGGATATTAAAACAATCACTGACGCGGTCAAGGAAGATTTTCCAAAAATAGCTCCCAGACTCGATAAAATAAAAATACTTAATAACGCAAGTGATATTAAAAATCTTGTATATGTGGTTGCTAAAGGGATTTATGATTATGTTAATCCTGGTCCTGATGATTCTGTTATTATTACAGATTTTTCAATTGATGTACCTGGTTATTATAGATTTACATTATTTTCCGAGCATAAATTTATTATAGCGGGGGAGGGAGCGGTGATAAATGGTGTGGTGTTTGTGAGTAAAGAGAGGGGGGAGAGATATTTTCAATCAGGTATTAATACAATATTGATTAAGAATATTTCTTCAGGTGATTTACATTCTATAGTTATAAAATCTGTTGATCTCACTGTAGTTAGAACAAAAATACCGTGGATTGTAGAATTCTTATCAGAGTAAAAAGAAATCAATTTATTAACATAAAACATTTTCAAATAAATGCCACCAAAACAATTTCCACAAAAATCACTCTGTGATTTTAATATTTCACCATCCCAGTATCGTTATGATACAGTATCACAGTATCAGCAACAATTACAGGATCTCATTAATATATTTACTATCAAAAAGAAAAAATATCAACGAAGAATAACAGTATTAGATATAACTGTTTATACTGTGTCAGGGGTCATTGTAGGTACTGGAATAGTGTTGTCATCCGTCACTATGACAGCTCTAGTTGTAATTCCAATTATTATTTCTGCGGTAACAACTCTTACAGGTATATTTACTGGGGTGTCAAATAAAATTTCATCATGTTCCTCACATAAACTACGCGATTACACATTAAAACTTAATACAGCAACTAGCACGTATTCTGAGATAACAGCATTGATTTCTAAAGCAATAAGCGATAGTGAAATAACTGAGGAAGAATTTTCACATATTACTGAGCGTTACAACTCTGCAATGAAGAAATTAAATACTGACAATATACATAATGACCTCAACCAAAAAATATCAAATAACCAAAAGAAATAATTCGATTGTTTTTTCTTGGAAGTCTCCAATCGAGTGGTATACTGTTGGAATATCACCAGGTGAATATACAATGAAAGAACTTAATAAACAACTAAATACTAATATGTCTTTAGTTATGGGTGAGAATTCTCCGAATTCTAATACAAGCATAAATTCTACGAATTTGGTACCAAAGATTATAATATCTCCAGGAAATATATTTATAATATCTCCAGAACTTGTGATTGATATTTATCAAAGCAGTATTAGAAGTGTATTAGGTTGGTTGGATTATCCTCCGACGGAGGACTCTATATTATTCCTAACAGAAGGTAATTACAGTGTTACGACTTATTCGGAAGATGTAAAATATGACACTGATTAAAAATTACAAAGTAATTTTGAATGCAAAGTATTTCTAATTTTAAATTGAAAAATACAAAGTATTTTGAATAATGTCTCAAGAAATGGAAATGCAAACATTTCTAAATCAAATCGCGAATAATACAGTCTCACTGAAAACATTACCGATAAACATTACAACAAGAAACCCCGAATTCACTTTTGAATTTAATCCTCCATTAAAAGCATCTGAAATTGCATTAACTCACCTAGGGTGTTACTACAGCTGGCCGAATGTGAGGTCAGAGCCGTATAAAGGTAAACTTCCTAATAATAGTTTTACATTTTCAGCTAATTATAAACAAAATCCAGACGGATCTATCGCTGATACAACCAAATGGCACACAGTTCATATACCTACAGGCGCGTATGATATTGAGGATATTAGTGAAATAATCATCGAGGAGATTGAACACATAACCGGACCAAATTTAATAGCGGGTAAAGATACTCCTCTTATTGAGACTGACGATAAATATCCAATCGAAATTAAAGCTAAAGAATCTTCGTTAAGTTCGATCATCGAAATAAATTCACCTGATTACGCCGTAGATATTTGGAATAGTAGTATAAGAGCATTATTAGGATATCCCGAATCTTACTTAGATACAATTGATCCAAAATCAATACCACCTGAACCAAAAAAATCTGATTTTACATCTGGACGTAATAATGATCATGGATTATATTACAGCGATGATGCAAGCATTTCTAAATTTACGTATACACGGCGAGGAACTGTAATAGGTGAGGCTGATATTCCAAATATCTCTGCAAATCTTGCGTTAATAAATTCTGATTTTGATCGGTTTATAAATTTATTAACTTCCGCAATAACTGCAATTCCACCGTTAAATTTTGATGTTATCAAGTTTGTCGAAATACTTAATCAGATAATCGCAGATGCAACCGATAACAACCAGCATGCAATTGATACAGTATTATCGCTTACTTTGGAGGCTAAACAAAAATTCGCGACAACCTATAATATTCGTGTTGAAGATATTCCTAGCTTTAAATATCCCGGATATAATGTGCCAGCACAACAAAAAAAAACTTAGTGATACTATCTCAGAATCATTTTTAGTGATTCACCGACGATGGCTTGATAATCTTCCTGTAACACATCATAGATTACCGGAGCCAGTATTATCTGATTTTATCGATAAATTGACAATATTTCCTGGCGCTGTGGCTAATCCTCGATTACATCCTGAATTTAATTATAATGATAATAGTAATGTGTACGCGTTATCAATCCCATCCATGCCAAAAAACTCTCGTATGCTAACTCCAGTAATGTCTGAGTATCCACAAGAAGGTCCGATATCATGGTGGGGTGAGCTACAATGGAACCCACCATGGGTGTTTTCAATAACATGGAACTCACTACCTAAGATTTTTAGTGCGATGAGAGAGAGGTTTATTCAACGAATTCAACAACAACGAGAATCTTTCAAAAATATAATTAATACAGCACATGAATTTAGTGATGTAATTACTACCAGAGATACAATTGTGCGTAATAATAGAATTCTTAACCAAATAATGGCAGATATGAATTTTCTCAATCAAACGTTATTAGATATATCAATTAATAATCATCAAAAAGAGTTTTTTAAGTTAACATCCACCACTGCAAGCACAGTACAGAGTTATAAATTTCCTGGTTGGTGTGTGCCTGAATTAATGAGTATGCAACAAAAGATTATGAATGAGTATTTTCCACAGATTCATGCGTTATGGTTTAAATTTATTCCAACACAGGAATTACTTACGTATAATAATTCACCGAGAAAGAATCACAAACATAAATCCCCGAATAATGTTAATATATCAGCAGTAACGACTATCCATGTTATTTGTGATGCGATATCAGGAAGTTATACTGTTGATACTGAACAATCTGATAATGTAACACAGGGATATATTTTATATAGCTTTTCACCGAATGTTTCTCCTGGTAGCTTAATTGTGAAGGAACCATCTTCACCAACCTATCTACAAACAATTAACCAGTATACCACAAAGATGTTCTTTAGAATTGTTGATCAAGATTTTTCATTGTTAGATCTTCGCGGAGAAAAACTACAACTTACGTTGCATGCAATGTCATAATTGAAAATAAATTTTTATAAATAAATTTTTATAAATAAATTTTAAATCTGATTTTGACTGATTTTTGACCGATTTTGACTGATTTTTGACTGTTTTATACTGATTTTTGACTGATTTTGACTAAAAGTCGTAAAAATATCTTTGAGATTTGTAGGGTTAAGTAGTCGATTTTTAATGTTAATTTCCCATAGACTTTTCCACCTAAAACGAAAAAATTCGTTTTTAAATATATTTTTTAAAGTTTTTAGATGAATTTTGATGAATTTTCGCTGATTTTTCACATTTTTTGATGAATTTTGATGATTTTACTCACTGGTCACCGTAAAAATCTCTTTGAGATTTGTAGGGTCAAGTAGTCGATTTTTAATGTTAATTTCCCATATGTTTTTCCACCTAAAATTCAAAATCTAAATTAGATTTTTAAATCTATATATATATATAATGAATCAATCGATCGTTAACGATATTGTAACGCAACTTAACCGGTTAAACGGAATCCCGGAAATCACTGCAATAGTAGCACAAAAAAAAATACAACACTTTAACACTGATTACCTTGCAGATGAATTCCGTAAAATTGAATCTGCCGCCGCCAAGGATTATCCAACGTATCGATCGGAGTATCGTGTAGTTAAAACATTAATCAGACAGCGTAATATGATAATTTATTATCTTAATAAATTTGGTAATGATGAGGTGTTAGTTGAACTTGTTGCTCTCAGTCAACTTCTTCATCCACTATTAAAAGCCATTGGTGATGTATTTGAGGAGGAAAAAAATATATCTCAGTTCGCCGAGCAATTTGATAATAGCTGTATGTAGAAATCTTTCAGATTTTTTATTTTGAATCTCATAAATTTATTTATTTTTTTTACCCCCAACAAAATGAGACTTTAGCATCATATTTATCAGAGTATGTTGATGAAATTACATAATCAGCAGCTCGTACTACAGATGCTGGACAAATATTAAAAAAACTTAGCGGCTGAGCTTGTTGAAGGAAAATCTATAATTTCATTATTATAAAAAGCAATCACTGACTTTGGAACACGCTTTTTACTTGCATTTGGATTTATATTACGATTATTTTCACCAGGAGTAACTATTTGTAAATTATCGACATGATTATTTAATTTATTTCTGTCGATATGATCCACCACATATCCATCAGGAATCTCTCCAATAAAAGTCTCAACAATAAATCTGTGAGAGAGATAATGTTTTTTTTTTCCTTCTAGGGGTATACCAATTTGTAAATATCCTCGATTATTAACATTTCCAAGAGGTTTTCTTAATCGCTTATTTCTAATCGTACCATCGGATGATGCCTCGTATTGTACGTAAATCGGATGCGAGCGGTATTCGTTTGAATTCATTTATTTTATATAGGAATTTATTTGTCTAAATGTTATTTCACTTTGGTTTATTTATATAATCTTCTGGGGTCTGGATAACCGGGGTTCTGTGATTTACGTGAGTATAAACATCATAATACCGTTTTAGTTCTCTGTATTTTTTTCCGCCGTGTTCCAGGCATAATTCCGTTTTTCCCCTCACCCCTACACCACACACAATACAAGGTTTAGGTCCTGTACTACCACGTCTAATTAATACTTGATGTTGTCCGCAATATTCCTTTTTCGATTTTTTATTACATGTGTCCGTCGAACCGATTAGCAACCACTTACAATTATACATTATATAATTATGCATATATTTAATTAAATTTTAAACAATTGTTTTAATTATTTTTTTAAATTAGATATTTGCTTTAATATAATGAGTAGAAATTATTTTTCACTCGATGCAAGATCTGGATTATCACTAAGAGGACTTGATAGAAAAGACCTCAAAAAACTAAGAAAACTTGCCATGAAAGAATTTCGCCATGATGGAGCTGAATATATGTTCACAAGTTTACGAACAGTGATAAATGATAAATTTTATGACGGCACAATAGATGAAGTTCGCGCGATGAATATAATATCATTATTAGGTAATTACATATATTATTGCAAAGTGAAATGGATAAAATGGGAAGAAGGAGAAGAAGGTAGTGGTAGATGGATTATCCGAGATAATTATAACCCTGTAATGAAGGATGGTAAAAATGTAATATTTTCATCAGATATGAATCCTGGATTATTAGTTGGAATTGATAGCCATTATTATAATAGAAGCTACCCTGTAACTGTTGTGATGTACGGGTTATATAGAATTTATATAGATATTGATCACGATAGAATGTATCCAATGAGAAAATCATCAGTGATAAATTGCGTTGCTGAGCGAGTTATGGAACATTTTAAAAATTCTTCACGAGGAAATGGATTAACTAAACAACGAGAAGAAAAGATAATAAGTTGGGGAGGACGAATGACAGAAAAAGGTGGAGCTACAATTAGTGATGTTGACAAGTTAGAAACGTCTTTAAGATACCCAATTACAATTAAGTCAATAAGCGGGGAAATATTAAAAGATTGTAAATATAAGTCAAATAAAGTACCAATTGAAATGATTGATCACAGCGGACATGCTTGGAATCTTGGTGTTACTGAATTTCCACCATCGAAGGTTGTAAGATATATAAAAGAATTTAACGGAAATATATTTGATGCAATTGCAGAGGTACATAAAGATGATCCAATCGGAGTATGGTTATTTAAGAGTGATGAAGATCCTGAAATGGGATTTGATCAATTTGTAAAAACTAATGGAGAATTATATCGTCCTGAAGAATTAAATAATCGTATGAGAGATGTTACAAAGAATTTCGTAGAAAACTTTGATGAAAAAATATTATGTAATTCTTTTACAGTATCATCAGTGGCGGCTCATTATGCTCGTGAAAAGAATTCTTGGAGAAAAACTCCTAAAATGTTTCTTGATGATGTGAAATTAAGTTGTGTTAAGTATGGACACGGTGGATTGTGGAATACTAAATATGATATTAATAATTTAATTTCCGCCGATATGAGTGCCAGTTATCCTGGAGGGTTTTTAGGGATGGGAAAATGTGCTAAATACTTTAAACTTTTCGGACATCCAACATATGAAATGACGCGTGTTGCCATAAACGGAAACTTACCTGATTTTGAGTTACCAGGATTTGCTAAAGTTATTTCTTTTAAACTCCGTGATGGATTACATCCTTGTAGTTATTTATGGCTTGGAAAACATATGTCTGAGAAATTATGGATGCCTATTGTACTACTGCGATACATGCTAGATAGTGGTATGTTGACTATGTTGACTGTTAGTGAAGCAATAATAAGTTATAAATCTCAAAAAGATGTTTGGTTACCAACACCAGATTTAAATAGAGAGAGAAAAAAAGTAAAAAGGAATTTTCCGGAATATAGCGAAGAGCAGATTATGGAAACTGCTAAACAAATATATTCTGTTAGAGAAAAATCAGCAAAGGATTTAGGACGAAAAATAATAGGAAAGTTTACTCAAGGTGGAAGATTTAATAACGCTAAAACCTCTTCTAGATTAGTAATTGATCCAATTGAGGAACAAATTATTATTAAACATCTTACTGACACTAATAAACTTGTAACGAGTAGAAAGGCGTTTTTATCAAATGGGGAAGAGTATGGAACTGTTATAACTTACATAGATGGAGAAAGTGTTCAGTATACACATTTAAGATCTTCCATGTTGGCATACACAAGTATTAATTTATTCTCGATGATAAATAAATTTCCAGATATCGCTGTAAGAGTTGCCACGGATTCTATGTATTTTCATAAGAAACATATTGATGCGGTTACACCGTATTTAGGAAATGATAGTTGGGGAACTTGGAGAATTAAGAAAGAGCGATTACACTGCTATAATCATCATGTAGATGTTGAGATACTTAATAGTTACCGCGGAAAGAATCCTGAAGATATTAAAACTGAATTTTCTAATGCTCCATCTGTGTTTGATCCGATAACTCGCTATAAGATAATTTATTTAAACGGTTGTGGTGGAAGTGGAAAGACTGAAAGAGTTATTAGACTGTATAAAAATTCTGATATAATAGCGCTAACACATTCTCATTCACTAAAGAAAGATTTAATAAAACGTGGAATTTCAGCTAAAACTTATCACAGTTTCTTTAGATGGAAAGGTGATGCGTGGACTCCGGAAAGAATGGGAAATAAATTTATCCCATTATACATTCTTTGGGATGAAATATGTACAGTACCGTTAACAATATTAAAAACATTTCTAGATTGGTTACGTACAAAGAACACTAAGGTGATATTCTGTGGTGATGACGGTCAACCACCGCCATTTATTGGAGAATCACCACATAAGTGGTTGAAGGAACACGCCGATTACTATGAAGAAATCACAGATGATCATAGATCACTGGATGAAGAAATAAAAAATTTAAAATCTAGAATCCGCCGGCAATCTGATTACGAGCAGTGTAGAATTCTCAGAGAAGTTATTGATGAAACTCCTGAAGAAGATTTTTGGAAATCCTGGAAACCTACTGATATAGTATTTGCAAGTAGAAAAATAATCCGTGATGATATTCAGCGACGATTATTTGAGATACATAAAGAGAAGTTTCCTGATGTAAAAGTTCCATTATGTTACAGACCGTCTGACACACGAAAACAAGACATTAATGTTGATATTCCCGGTAGAAACGCTAGCGTTTCTGGTAGAGAAAAATTAGTTAAAAATGAAATTGTATATGTAGATATTGATGTAGTTGAAGATGCGTTGCAGGCTGAAAATTCACCCTGGATACTAGGATACGCCGCCACAATACACTCATCACAAGGATTAACTATTGAGGATACAACTATCTGGATCGTAGATAATCGTATCGAGTGGTCAAATTTAGTTTATTTAGCAGTATCTAGAGCTAGACGAATAAATCAATTGAGAAGAGTTATCATCGAAGATAACACGAATAGCTCTGATGTTGATATTTACATTGTTGAGAAAAAATTATCGGGATATCGACAACAAGATAAGAAAAAAAATAGAAATTTTAATATTAACTCAAAATTAATTTTATCACTGAAAACACAACAAGATAATCACTGCGCTACTTGCAACTGTTTAATGCGATGGAGATTTCATCCCGGAGATAGTTATCAATTTACTGTGGATAGAATTGATAATAATTTAGGACATATTATTGGTAATGTGAGATTAACATGTCTCGCGTGTAATATACGTCACGCTGGAAATGCTAGCATTTCTAACTAATTTTTCGTGGTGGTAATTGAGTATCATCAGGAATAACTTGTAGTTGTTCGCGTGTAAATCCTCGCTGAATCTAATCTATAAATTGCTGGTCTAGAAGAAGATCGTGTCGATGATGATATTTTATGTGTAGTGATACTCCAAATAGGATCAGTGGCTCTTGCGCCACCAAATTCGAGTTCACCTGGCTCATATAAATATCTTACAGTGACGTTACTAAGAATTGGTTGGAAATTAGAAGTGTTAGTGGAAATGATAGGTACATATTTTTTTTTTATTGCGATGTTAGGTTTGATGCCAATCATTCTAGTTATTTCGTTATTTAACGCAGATACTACTTTTGGTAACCTTGAAACCCATTCACGAGAGCGAGTTTCTTGAGTAAATTCTTTTGCGTATTGATATCCAAATAATCGCTCAGCGAGAGTTCTATTAAATCTCTCTACAATTGCCTGATCGCGGTGTATTGCAGTATGTCCTCGTCGTATAGTTACGTTATGAGCTTTCATCGTAGATGTAACAACACCTTGAAATTCCTTACCCGGATCAACTTGTAATAGATTTGGCCATTTTAGTGGACCTTTACGATAAATCTTTTCAAATGCATCAGAGACTTCTTTTGACGACTTTGTTTTTAACGGTATTGCTTGTTTATATCTACTAGCGATATCAACTACAGTTAATGCATATTTGTAACCGTTGTCATACGGCAGAAATAGTATATCGGCTTGATGAACTTCATTTGGTACAAAAACATCAAAATGAGAATAATTAATTTTTTTAGGACCCGGAAGATAAATTTGCCATAACGCCTGTTTGGATAACCAATCTTTCGCGGTTTTATATTTCACTGATGCGGCACTAGCGAGTTTTTTAATTGCTGCGTAACCTTTCCAGTAGCCAGTAGGTGAGTAATAAATAGATTCCATATTATTGTAAAATAATTTAGATTTTCAATTACCGAATAATATTTTACCTTTCATAGCGGTTTTTATCAATACTGAAGCTAACTTTTCTTTTAATTTTTTATCTGGAATTGCATCTATCGCGTGAATTAATTTTATATCTGCGAGATGACGTTGTTGAAGATCATTACTTCGATATGCAATATCATGAACACGACAAGCTTCATCGATGGCATTGATTGGATCTTCTCCAGGATTTGGTTGATCATTTTCGTTGAGTCTGATATCTAATCGAGTTCCTGGTCCGCAATAACTATATCCTGGAATGTGTTTCTCACCTGGATACTTAGCCCAAGGAAGTCCTGGAAGATTACTTAAACGGTTGGCGATATCTCTACCTGTTTTTTTTTTATAAATCTAAATTTTTTTATGCCACAAATTTCACAGTTACCTGAAGCGGCTAATCTATTATTTTTTGTAGTAACTGTTGTTTCATTGATTGTTGGTGTACGTTTCTTACATTTCACACAATATAAATCCATAACTTTTATAGTAAATAAACGCATATCAATAAATGGAAGTAATTGATTTTAGCGCTACAAAGAAAAAACAACCAGTTAAACATCATCCAATGCTACCAGATTCTATCAGAATGATTATTATTGGACCATCCGGAAGTGGTAAAACCCAACTATTGCTGACATTGATAATGAAACATTTAAAATGGGATAAGTTGTATTTGGTTGCACCAAGTGTAGATGATCAACATTGTTATAATGTTTTAAAAGAGTATAATGAAACAGCATCTGAAATTGCTGGAGAAGATATTGTTAATATAATAACTGATATTGACGAAGCTCCGTCTGTGGAAGATTTAGATGGAAGTGTTAATAATCTTGTGGTATACGATGATGTTATGTTAGATAGACAAAAGAATCCTGCAAAAATATTTTCACGTGGACGTCATAAAAACGCTGATGTTATTTATCTTACTCAGCGATATACACAAATTCCTAAAGTAATTCGTGATAATTGTAATCTGCTAAGTGTATTTAACGGTGTTGATACACACACGTTAAGAAATATTTGGCTAACTTGGTGTGGAGATTTTGATTTTAATCAATTTAAAAACTTTTTCAGTAATGCTCAAAAATCACCTCATGGATTTGTCACAATAGCATTACATGATTCGCGGGCACGATACCGAATTGGACTTGATCGAATATATTCTTAGTTGATAGATAAAGGTCGCAGATTAAAGTTAGCGATTTTTTGGACGGTGGCCGATTGATGAATGGAGAGTTAAAATCACTAAGTCTCAGAATCGGAAACGGAGGGTTAGCGATTTTTTGTTAAGTCTCCGTTTGATGAATGGAGACTTAAAGTTCGAAAATGGGGATGGATTTGTCACCGTCACACCTTCTGCTGCTGAGTGTGATACATGTGTTTATGTAGTTTATCAATGGCTAAGTAGCAGAGTTGACACTGTCCGACCTTTGCGAACGTAGCAACTAACGTTGTGGACAGAAGCACGAATTTCAAGAATAAACATGTAAAGTGTGCAAATGCATTTGTGTTAGCTGATCTGATGATGTCATCTTGTGTATTGAAGTATATAACAATTATTTTTACTGCACATGAAGAGTTTCAATCGTTGATCATCTTGTCAGGCAGTAGATATTACACGACAGCTTCAGAAGCCTCTAAACATAAAAGTGAGTACATGGAATGGTTTCAACGAATATTTTATTGCCTTATTGGCATTTGTTTTTAAGTTTTAAACTTACTGCTTTTTAACTTCCGATTTAGCATGATGCCGTGTACGTGCTGTGTATCACGAGAGCATACGTTCATAAGAAAGATGCATTATGCATTTTAAACGTTGCGTTTGTATTTGAAATTCGTGTTCTCAGCTCTGAAGACAGTTTTGTTTAACAACATTATTCATCTTAATTCTTTCTCTCCCTGGCTTGCTTATACACTGACAGTCTTTTGTGGTATACATTTTTATTTTATTTGTGATACATATTGTACTTTTTTGGCCAAAATATAAACAGCGTATTTTGTTGTCACTTGTTTGTGCCTTTGGTAACTCCGAATTTATTAGGAGCTTTGTAATCTACTGAACATAGGAGGCTCAAACATGTTGATTATATGATTTGCACTTTATGACTTTTAATAATTGTGTGGACTTGGCAGGCGGGTAACATTCTTATCAATTCAATAATGTTCAAATAGTGTCGATATACAAAATATTTTCCTCTGTTTCTTTGTTTTGTGCTTTTTTCAGGCTTCTAAACCATTCTTATATTGGTTCATAAAAACGTCGCTTTGTTTTCAGCAAAATGATCTTAGCTTCTCTTTTATCCTTCATACCGGTAGCATATAAATAATAGGACGTTATCATAATTTGTGTTAGCATGTCTTTCAGACTGGATGATGAGAAAGGAGAATATTTGCTTTGTTTCGTGTTGTTCAAAAAACATAGAATAGAAACAGGGAACGAAATGAATCCACGGCTTGCTTTTCGTGAGCGAATTAATCGCACCAGATAATCTCATATGTTTTATGAGCAAATGTTCTACCACTTCGTTGATTGATTACAATCAAATTGTATGACTTGTGAAATGTAGTCCATTGCTTTAATATTCGTGAATGTTTATCTGTTGACTTCACCTAGAATCAGATAGGATTTCTCGTGTAGCCGTTTAAGTATTGTTTATTTTATTATTTCGTCCAAGAAGTAGTTTTCATCCTGCGTATTAGCTCTCATAGTCCTGCAAAAAATGCCCAGCAACAATAATTACGACACAGTTTGAAGTTATGAATGCCCAACAACAATAATTACAGCACGGTTTGAAGCTATGAATGCCCAACAACAATAATTACAACACGGCTTGAAGCTATGAATGCCCAACAACAATAATTACAACACAGCTTGAAACTATGGTCCAAAGAATGCCTATCTGAGCTCTTATATATTTTGTAGAAATCGCGTGGCAGTTTACCCTGGTTTGGGATTCGGCAACCATTTTCAAGCTAACATCTGTCATGTATGAGCACTTCAGTATAATAATGCTCGTATAAGAGTTATGATATGGCAACGTACATGGTGTCGACATGGGTTCTCTCCACCGAGGAATGTTAAGATGTCAGTGTAACTTACTGGCAAGAATGTTGCGATGTTAAAGGTGCTTTCCACATGCCTGGCAACATGTTCATCAACAGTGACAGATTCCATGCCTTCTCTCCACGCTCGTAGCAAATGTTTGTGTGTGTGAGTGTGCGTGTATTTGTGTTTGGGCACTTACCATAATACTGCTTTGCATTACAATAATAATAGGCCCAATAACAGTTGTTGTTCTGGAGAAAAATAATAACTAAACATTGCCTACCGCAAATTGAATTATAGTGTTCCGAGTAACCCCAGTGATCGATGTCCATCTGTTTAGCATTCTTATTCTACTGCAGTCTTGAACTGGGACGTGTTAGCTCTGGTGAGGTAAGGATGCTCTTGTACCAGCGGTTTGCAAGCCTTGCTGAAGTCTAACACGTATGAAGCAAATGCACCAAAACTGCATCTTCTTCATCGATTGCAGGATTGACAGCCAGCATAAACGATTGGATACTTTATTCATGTTTGGTTGTTCCCCTGTTTCCCCCCTCTTAGGTAATATATTGCACGCGTTCTAATTGTAGAAGCCAAGAACGGAATGAGTGTCTACGAGTTCCGACCATTGTGCATTAATATTATATTAGGTTTTCCATCTAAAAACAGGGACGCACACGAATTTTAGAATTTTCTTGCGGAACATTAAGTAATTCATCAAAGGACTATCTTATTTGCCGTAACAATCCTGTTTACATGGATTGAAGGCGTTGTTGCAATTAAGCTGCATAAGTTTACATAAGTAAATTCAACACTAAAGATACTGAAAATATCGTTATTGTTCCAAAATTTAAAAAAAAATAGTTCTTAAGATTTTGTGTTGAATGCCCCAATACTGTAACCAGACACAATACATATTCGAATTCCGTTATCTGACTTTATTTGTCCGGCCGTTTGTTACGAGTCGGTAAAGACGACATTAATGCCTGCGGTAGTGAAAGCTTTGCCTGTCTTGTGGCAGAGAAGTTCAGAATTTTTGGAGTCCTCTGGAGTGGTGGGAAACGGGCGTGTTTGATCGAAGACGCTACAGCCGGTTACAGTAGAACCACGTGCACTTATTATGAGAGCAAGGACCTATGAACTATTGAAAAGATCACCATGTGCTTCTCTGCTCCACTTAGATGAGTTTAGTATCAACTAAATTGTAAAGATGAGTTGTGGTTTTGGCAAGAAACATCTAAACTCTTTGATTTAGTGAATGACCAGCGGCATTAAGTTGGTGAATAGTTAGCATTTAGTTGCTATGTCTGATTAGACTAAATATATAAGAGCATAGCCAGTTAATAACAACAAATTAAAATAAACACAAACGACAATACAGGAAGTAAATGTAGATAATTCAAACAAGTTTAAAGGAAATATAGACAGACGGGGGCCCAGAGTGGCCGAATGGGCTAAAGCTCTTTCCGTTGCGGATCACTGCCATCTCACCTCTGTCTGCGTGGGTTCGAGTCTCGTATTCGGCCAATGTGGGTATGTGAGAAAGCTTGCCAGTAGTTTCTCGTGGGTCTGTGGTTCTTTCTGGGGTTTTCCCGGGTTCTTCCTCCACCATTAATACTGGCCGCCATGTATAGTCTATATTGTGCTGAAATTGGCGTTAAACCCTACAACAACAACAAAATTGTTTACGTTTATTTCACGTGCATGTAATTAACAAAAGGGCAGCCGATTATGTTTAAACTGAACCTTTAACAATACAAACCTTTATTAAGATATTCGCCTTTTTATAATTAGTTGTCCACATGAATCATGCAAATTATCAGTAACTGAACAAACACGACGTGTTGGTGTTCGATATTTGGTCAGTCATACAGTATCTTATATTTGTTACGCTCTGTAACAAACGATAACCATTTCCACGAAGAAGAAAAGACTATCCATTATATATTTATATTACATATGGTATTGCAATTATTGGACTGGCGCCTTAAAACCAGTCGCTTCGGGTAGATGGGGCTCGTAAACCTTGGATGGTAGCTCATCTAGGAGAAGGAAAACTCTGATCCCAAGCCTCCGCTGCCTTGCGGCTATACCCACTCACGGGAAGGCTAAGGGAGTAAACCCCGACAGAAAATCCGGAGACGAAGTCCCTAAGGCGGTCTGACGTTGACTTCAACGTCATTCCGGCAACTCCTGCGACGCCGTTGATGCCAAGCTGTAGCGACATTTGTCGTTCCCTTGGGTCCACCAGCTGAGTGGAGAGGGGGGATCTGCTGCATGGGCAACAGCTGATTCTCCATTCTAGACTGCCCAGGCTTTGTAGCTCCACTGGAGAGGACACTCCAACGTCGTCTTAAGGCGTCGGCACAACACGGGAAGCAGCAGTCTGCCGGTTATAAGCCATAGCTCGATTGGCGTAGAACTTGGCGCCAGGGGCTGCTTTCGACGGTGAGAGAGATCGCCATGTCTCATTGGAAGCTACCGCCCGCCTCAAGCTGGGCAGCTCCCAGTCAATAAGGTGCTTTCCGCCATGGCCTGCCTGCTTCACTGGGTGCGTGGAGCGTAGAGAACCATCTCGACAAGCAGGCCAAAACACTCTGCACCAAGCAAGATAAAAAGAGGAAACAAGAAGACTCCAGCTCTTCGTTTCGCAAGCTGGAACATCAGTACCTTGTGCCCTGGACTCACCACTAACCTGCAGAAGATCAACGACGCACGGAAGACTGCCGTCATTGACAGAGAACTCTCCCGACTGAATGTCGACATTGCCTGTCTTCAAGAGACCCGACTGGCCGACAGCGGCACCATCAGGGAAGCCAACTACAACTTCTTCTGGCAAGGAAAACCATCAGACGAACCCAGGCAGCATGGTGTCGGCCTCGCTGTAAAGAACACCCTCGTCGCCTTCATTGAGCCTCCATCATCAGGCACTGAGAGGATCCTTGCCCTCCGGCTATCAACATCCTCAGGCCCAGCCAACGTCTTCAGCGTGTATGCCCCAACCCTCTACTCAAACCAAGAAGAAAAAGACCAGTTCTACGAGGCTCTGGATTAAGCAATATCAAACATACCCAGTACCGAGGGCCTCTACCTACTAGGAGACTTCAATGCGCGAGTGGGAGCTAACTACGAGGCATGGCCCACCTGTCTCGGTTCGCACGGAAGGGGCAAAATCAACGAGAATGGCCAGCGACTGCTGGAGATGTGCTGCACTCACAGCATATGTGTGACCAGCACCTTCTTCAAATGCAAGGAGATCCACCAGGTATCATGGAGACACCCACGTTCTCGCCACTGGCTCCAGCTAGATCTAGCCATCACCATGCGCGCGGAACTAGCCAGCGTCCTTCTCACCCGCAGCTACCACAGTACCGACTGCGACACGGACCACTCCCTTGTTGCCAGCAATGTGCGAATAGTACCCAAGAAACTGCACCACGCCAAGAAGAATGGTCGCCCACTCATCAACACCTGCTGTGCAAGCAATCCAGAGAAGACACAGCAGTTCATCTACAAACTTCACGAGGCTCTCACCAAAGAGACACCTGATGACACCATCTACTCCAAGTGGTCCCACCTCCGAGACGCTGTGTACGACTCAGACATTACTGCCTATTGGAAGAAAGAGCACAAAACACAGACTGGTATGAGGCCAGCTGGGAGGAGATGGAACCCGTGACTGAGGCGAAGAGGAAAGCCCTCCTGGCTTACAAGGCTGCGTCTAACCTTGGTACATTACAGGTCCTCAGGACTGCCAGGAAAAATGCCCAGCAGACCGCCCGTCACTGCGCTAACACCTACTGGCTGAACCTTAACACCAGTATACAGATAGCTGCCGAAACCGGGGATGCAAGGGGCATGTACGAGGGTATCAAGAAGGCAACAGGCCCACCCTCCTCCAAGATCGCCCCACTCAAGTCCAAGACTGGCGAAGTCATCAAAGACTAGGGCAAACAGCTGCAGCGCTGGGTTGAGCACTATCTTGAGCTGTATGCAACCCAAAACGTCGTCACGGACACCGCCCTAGACGCCATCCCAGACCTGCCAGTCCTGGAGGAACTAGACACACCACCCACCCTGGAAGAGCTTAGCAATGCCATCGACTGCCTCGCTTGTGGGAAGGCCCCTGGGAGTGACGACATTCCACCTGAAGTCCTAAAGATAGGGAAACCAGCACTAATCCAGCCTCTGCACGAAATCCTCTGCCTCTGCTGGGGACAAGGACACATCCCCCAGGACATGCGAGATGCAAACATTGTCACTCTATACAAGAACAAAGGAGACCGCAGTGACTGCAACAACTACCGGGGCATCTCTCTTTTCAGTATTGTTGGAAAGGCGTTCGCCCGTGTCGTCCTGGCGCGCTTGCAGACCCTAGCATCCCGAGTCTACCCCGAGTCCCAGTGTGGCTTCCGAGCAGGCAGGTCAACTGTAGACATGATTTTCTCACTACGACAGCTGCAGGAGAAGTGTCTTGAGCAGCAGATGACCCTCTACATTGCCTTCATAGACCTGACCAAGGTATTTGACCTGGTCAGCCGGAGTGGACTCTTCAGGATCCTTAAGAAGATAGGCTGCCCCCAACGACTGCTCGCTATCATAACATCGTTCTACAAGAACATGCACAGCACAGTGTGCTTCAACGGCGCAACATCAGAGGCCTTCCCAGTCAGCAGCGGAGTGAAGCAAGGCTGTGTCTTTGCGCCAACTCTCTTTGCCATCTTCTTTTCCATTCTCCTCCAGTACGCCTTCAAGGACTGCAGCGAGGGTGTGTATATACACACCAGGACTGACGGAAAGCTGTTTAACATCGCCCGTCTCGGTGCAAAGACTAAAGTTACAAAGGTTCTCATCCGTGAATTGCTCTTCGCCGACGATGCAGCCTTGACATCACACACGGAAGATGGACAGCAGAAGCTAGCATGCCGCCTCTCCCACGCCTGCAAGGAGTTCGGACTGACCATCAGTATGAAGAAGACGAATGTAATGGTGCAGGACGCAGACTCCTCTCCCACCATCGCCATTGATGGGTACAACCTGGAAGTTGTTGAGGACTACATATACCTTGGGTCCACCAGCTCCAACTCGCTCTCCGTTGATACTGATGTTAATGGCCGGATTACCAAGGCATCAGCAGTTATGGCGAGACTGAACCAGAGGGTCTGAACAATCACAACCTCACCGAGAAGACCAAACTGCGTGTCTACCAGGCATGCGTGCTCAACACACTCCTTTACAGCAGCGAGGCATGGACCACCTACGCGAGTCACGTGAGGAAACTCAACAGCTTCCACATGAGATGCTTGCGGCGCATTCAGTGGCAGGACAAAGTTCCCAACACAGAGGTTTTGAAACGCACCTGCATGAACAGCATGTTCTCCATTCTCAGCGAGAGGCGCCTTCGCTGGCTAGGCCATGTTAGGAGAATGGACCCAGGCCGCATACCCAAGGACCTGCTGTACGGCGAGCTAGTAGAAGGTGCACGAACGACTGGAAGGCCACGTCTGCGATACAAAGATGTCTGCAAAAAGGACATGAAGACAGCCAACATCAACATAAACAATTAGGAGAGCTGTGCTGACGACCGCTCCGCGTGGCGTCTTGCTGTTAGACAGGGCACTCAGAAAGCTGAGGAGATGAGAAACACAAACCTCGCTGCAAAGAGAGCCAGGAGGAATGCTAACCAAAAACATCCTCAGCAAGCATCAGCATACACCTGCAGCAAGTGCAACAGAAACTGTCACTCAAGGGTCGGACTCTTCAGCCACTCGCGAAGGTGCAGTTAGGACACCCAAATCAGAAGCTACACCATCGTCTCTCGAAGACGGACGGATGCCGCCGACGGTAATTGCAATTATAGACGTAATCGTTTAAATTTCATCACATTCATAATCATGTAAAAAATAAAAGAGATATCAGGCGTTCATTGGTGTCATGTTAAAACCGATAATATTGACAATGAAAGCTTGACCGCATAGTCTGTTACTGACATTGACTATAAGCTTGCAGAAACAAACCATTAAAGTCTGAGTGCAGATATTACAAACTGAAATGTCGAAATCAAAGTTCGTACAATGAAACCCACACTAATGTTCTCCTCTGATATATGTTAAACGTTCTATAATTTTTGTTTTAATAATCCCCCTCCCCTTTAGCTACGTATGAAATGTGCCAACATAAATAAACATCTTTTCGTGTTATAAAATACACAATCTGAATGCATCATAAGTACAATCTAAATTTTAAACCTTACGCTGTTCTAAAATTATTGTATGATTTCAGAATTCCGTTTTATCTTTGCAATAATTCAACCATCAAGCGCATCGAAAAAAAATGGTGGAAGTCATTCAAAAAAAGGTTTTGCTTTACAAATATATACTAGAAGGAAAATCTCTGGTTTTTTATATATACAAATAAATAGTTCAGTCCAGAAGTGATACATTTTGTACTTCTGCTCGTGGCTTCGCAACTCGTGCTACCATAATGTGTACTGGTGTCTCACATACTATTGCCGTAAATCTACTCTAGATCCGCAGATGCTCTCAATGTAGCTATCATTACAACTAATTTCGTCTACAAACATAATTTTAGAAAATTTAAGCAATAACCGCAAAACATCCGCACATAAAGTCGTAGTTCTAAATTAATGTAACATTCTTCGCTCATCATGTATCAAGGATGAATAATTGGGTTAATGATTCGTTATATGTGAAATTTTAGTAAACAAGCTGATCGTTAAAAGAATAGACCGACTGCAATAAACGAACTAAAAATTGAGTAACACTTACTGTTTAATGTATCGCAGCTGATGGCGTAATTTACTTGGTGTGGTGACTATTTATATGCGACATCTTATTATGGCCAAGGGTCATTAAAACATTGTTTGTACCGAATAAAAAAAATCGAAATTGAGTAATACAGTGAGCGTTTAACACAACTTAGCGTTAAGAAGTCATTGCCTAAGGATGCAACATGTCAAAAAGGCATTGGCCGAAGTCTTAGCAAACTAAACAATGAACGTACACTGACATGGTGTAATGTCCAATAATAATTTCTTAAGCTTGTAGGAATACTCAAACAAAAATTAATTTAATATACAATTAGGGAACAAAATGTATGGTGGGAGGGTGCGGATAGGTTTAAGGATTAGATTGACTTTAAACTGACGAATATTAATCCACATGATTTATATAATCGAAGCTAAGGAATACGAAAAAAATATTGCAAGTTTCTTGACTACATTATAAATTGAAATCATCGAAAAAAAACTTAGCTTAAACAGTGTACATTGATTGAAACCTACATGATGTTCAAACTTTTTAATAGTCCTCATGGAAAGACAGTTTATGTTAAAGTCATGCTTGTACCACAATATAATCTGAACAATAAAAATATAAATACACTAGGCCAAATAAATAAAACTTATTTTCTTACTGTCGATATTAAATACAAACTTAGCTCACCAAATGTTGAACTTTTCATAGCATTGTAGCTTGGGCCTCTTCATTCCTTAACAATTTGACATGAATTATACCGACTCAACAACCACTTATTAGAGCTTACTTCATTCCTTAACAATTTGGCATTAATTATACTTACATAATAAACACTTTTTAGAGCTTACTTCATTCCTTAACAATTTGAGATTAATTATACTTACATAACAAACACTTATTAGAGCTTAGTTCCTTCCTTAACAATTTGAGATTAATTATACTTACAACAAACACTTATTAGAGCTTACTTCATTCCTTAACAATTTGAAATTAATTATACTTACATAACAAACACTTATTAGAGCTTACTTCATTCCTTAACAATTTGAGATTAATTATACTTACATAACAAACACTTATTAGAGCTTAGTTCCTTCCTTAACAATTTGAGATTAATTATACTTACATAACAAACACTTATTAGAGCTTAGTTCCTTCCTTAACAATTTGAGATTAATTATACTTACATAACAAACACTTATTAGAGCTTAGTTCCTTCCTTAACAATTTGAGATTAATTATACTTACATAACAAACACTTATTAGAGCTTAGTTCCTTCCTTAACAATTTGAGATGAATTATACTTACATAACAAACAATTATTGAGTTTAGTTCATTCCTTATCAATTTTACATTAATTATAGGGTCAGAACAAACACTTATTAGAGCTTACTTCATTCCTTAACAATTTGAAATTAATTATAGGGACAAAACACACACTTATTAGAGCTTACTTCATTCCTTAACAATTTGAAATTAATTATAGGGACAAAACAAACACTTATTAGAGCTTACTTCATTCCTTAACAATTTGAAATTAATTATACTTACATAACAAACAATTATTGAGCTTACTCCGTTCCTAAACTGCAAACATATAAATCTCCACCTTTGCATATAAAGCGGTATATTTATATTATTTCCGATCTTGTGACCCTTAATTTTGATCTCGGCGATATATGCTAGGCTGATAGTA
The DNA here is from genome assembly GCA_030141615.1 of Unio pictorum. NCBI lineage: Eukaryota > Metazoa > Mollusca > Bivalvia > Unionida > Unionidae > Unio > Unio pictorum. The sequence continues at coordinate 1,763,448 of JARLTB010000203.1, read as the reverse complement.
TATGACGTCATGCTTTTCTGATGACAGCTGCAGTATTTATATCCACTTTGCACTCAAGATTTTTCAAGATCAAAAAAGCAAAATCGCCATTATTCATGTTTAGGCGATAACATATATCTACGTTTGGGCCGAAGAAATTTGCTTACCTATACATAATTCAAAATCATTCATAGGTAGTAGAGATGGGGTGAATCGATATCACTTATATTCCGCTGTTATTTTTGTTATATACGTATACATTTTCTGGGAAATTTTTAAACAACTCTCCAAATGTAACTGAAAACAGAAACTTTTTAACATTTCAACTTTTTTGATGCGATAGTAATTCTAAGAAATAATTAATATTTCATCTTTTGAATGAATTTATGTTTTTCATCTAAAGCCTGTGTAACAAGTCATCCCCTTTCACTAACATCTCTTACAAATATTAGTGTTTCGACATATTTGGGCAGCAAGGTCACATATGTTATTTACAGTTGTTGTGAAATGTCAGATTGTGCATTTGGAAGGATTTCAAAACCTGAACAACGAATGACGTTTCTAATTTATTCTCTGATGTTAGCATATAAACTTGCTTTGCTCTGATTGGAAATTGGCTTGAAAACGAAAAAAGTATTTGTTTGAGTTATTAATAGAGGGCTTGTTGGAGTTAGATACTATATATTTATTAACGGAATTGCTCACATCAACATTTTTATCAAATGTAGTATAAATATTCGTGTTGCTTAGTTATGACACGGAAACAGCGGAACAGGTAGTTCTAGCCTTGTCTGAGTACCGTAAAACATGATGGGGAAAAAAAGTATTGTTTCTCTACGTTTGGGATTTGACAGAAAACTTCTGTCTCCTTTGTTAGTAGAAAATCGATGAGTATAAGATATAGAAAGATATTTCGACGTTATATGAGCACAAATATTCAACACAATACGTAAATATAATTGGTTTTCGTCATTAATTTGGTAGTAAACAGTATGTATGATATTGTCGGTGAATGCTTTAATTAATAATAATAATAATAATAATAATAATAATAATAATAATAATGAGGATTTTGTATAGCGCTTAATCTTTAAAAGCTCTAAGCGCTTTACACCATCAATAATGATATGACTACACTACAGAACAACAAATGACAAAAACAATGAAACTGGAAAACATAAAAACATGCTGAAAATATATAAGATACAAAACATGATTAGGTCGCTAAGTTTTGTCCCTGTTGTCGAAATAGGTGAGTCTTGAGAGCACTCTTAAAAGGGAACACTGTGTCTTTGTGTTATATACGTATACATTTTCTGGGAAATTTTTAAACAAGTCTCCAAATGTAACTGAAAACAGAAACTTTTTAACATTTCAACTTTTTTGATGCGATAGTAATTCTAAGAAATAATTGATATTTCATCTTTTGAATGAAAGTATGTTTTTCAAATAACAAGTCATCCCCTTTCACTAACATCTCTTACAAATATTAGTGTTTCGACATATTTGAGCAGCAAGGTCACATATGTTATTTACAGATGTTGTGAAATGTCAGATTGTGCATTTGGAAGGATTTCAAAGCCTGAATAACGAATGACGTTTCTAATTTATTCTCTGATGTTAGCATATAAACTTGCTTTGCTCTGATTGGAAATTGGCTTGAAAACGAAAATAGTATTTGTTTGAGTTATTAATAGAGGGCTTGTTGTGGTAGATAATATATATTTATTAACGGAATTGCTCACATAAAAAATATTCGTGTTGTTTAGTTATGACACAGAAACAGCGGAAAATATAGTTCTAGCCTTGTTTGAGAGTACAGTAAAACATGATGGGTTAAAAACGTATTGTTTCTCTACGTTTGAGATTTGACAGAAAACGTCTGTCTCATTTGTTAGTGGAAAATCGATGAATATAAGATATAGAAAGATATTTCGACGTTGTATGGGCACACATATTCAACATAACACGTAAATATAATTGCTTGTCGTCATTAATTTGGTAGTAAACAGTATGTATGATATTGTCGGTGAATGCTTTAATTAACACAGATGCATAAAGCTGTTCAAGAGCAATTTTGGTTTATGTGAATATAATACATTTATAATGATGTTGCTAATTGTTTACACTGGGGCGTATGTTCTATACACATTTAAAATTGTGTTGCTAATTGTTTACACTGGGGCGTATGTTCTATACACATTTAAAATTGTGTTGCTAATTGTTTACACTGGGGAGTATGTTCTATACACATTTAAAATTGTGTTGCTAATTGTTTACACTGGGGAGTATGTTCTATACACATTTAAAATTGTGTTGCTAATTGTTTACACTGGGGAGTATGTTCTATACACATTTAAAATTGTGCTGCTAATTGTTTACACTGGGGAGTATGTTCTATACACATTTGAAATTGTGTTGCTAATTGTTTACACTGGGGAGTATGTTCTATACACATTTAAAATTCTGTTGCTAATTGTTTACACTGGGGAGTATGTTCTATACACATTTAAAATTGTGTTGCTAATTGTTTACACTGGGGAGTATGTTCTATACACATTCAAGATGTTGCGTAATCTTTCTCGACACCCTGTTTTTCAACATGCATACCAAAAATGTAATTATATGGCTTCAAGACCGATTTTACATAATTCAATCCTGCATGTTTTTTTTTTTCTTCAATATATTTTTATATTATCAAAATGATATTATAATCAAAATACCACAAAAGAAAAAAAATCAACTTTTTTTTTCTGTCGTTTTGAAGAAATACTTAACTAGTTCAGTGGAACAAGTTTGTATTGCTAGTCGTAGCCGCACCATTAGTGACATTGTTATGTGTCGACTTCAGTCAGAGAATATTTCCTTATATTTTTTATATATATTCAGTATCTTCTACAGGGACATTCAATATCAATACCCTTTTTGATCCTTCCACTACCGCCAAAGATAATGGCTTATATCCCATGGCTGAGTACCCAACAAAGAAAGCTAAAAAAAAAATGGACAGGGGCCGGTTGCCCATGAACGATATAAAACCGTGAAATTCTGAATTTGCAAGAGGGCAGGAATGTATCGAAACACTCACGTTGATTGTACCTGTTTCAGATTTGCCCGTCAAATACACTTACATGGACGGAGCCTTGCTTCGTACTTGCAAAGTGAGGAAAAAAATGACACAATTGCTGTCATCATCAATGCAACAGAATAGGTATTAATGCCCTGAAAAAGGAAGCTATAGTGAATGTTTGCTTGAAGCAAGTAAATAATCGGCATATTTATATATTTAATTGAGTGGACGCAAGACTCATTATTTGTACGAGCGTCAGAACACTCACTTAATTTGCATCTGGTTACATTCGAACTCGTTTGGTGTTCACCGTTATGTGACTTTTATTTATCGCTAGACTATGTAGGCGTCGATGAATAGCTGCAAAGGTATTGGTGATAGTGTTATTACTGTAAATTTGAAAAAGCAAATATTTATATCCAGTTTGTTTAAAACATTATTTCTCATTCAAACAAATGCATTACTTTACAATCTATCAGACGATAAAGTAAATTTTGTGCTTCACCGTATGATCATAAATTTAAATTGTGAGCTTATAATCATCTTTAACAGTTAGCTGAATATAGCTATTAAATTAGCAACGAGTTGCGATTTATTATTTGCTTTCTTTTTGAAAAAGTATTTCATTTATCTGAAACAAATTATTACCCACGTAAATCGGCTGTCACTTCGTTGGCCAATATTGTTCGCTGAAATCATGTAAAGGAAATATTATTAATCTATATGTCGACAAGCAGCAGAGGGGGTGAACAGACCAACTTTTATAGGCGTCGATTCGGCAAACTAAGGCTTCATCGTAAATGCTTAATAGAAGCGTCCATTTGGCAAATAGAGAGAGAGGGCGAACAGACCAACTTTTATAGGTGTCGATTAGGCAAACCGAGGCTTCCTCGTAAATGCTTAATAGAAGAATCCATTTGGCAATAAAAAAAGACGCCAATGTTGTTGGCACTCACCCGCTCTGCTGCTATGGGTTAACCAAATATTTTATCAAGTCCGTCACGATATCTTGATCTAGGATCATGCAAATTTATAGTTACAAATCCATGTGGGATTGACTGAGCATGACTAAAGAAGTTTCTAAATCGATTATGATCCATATCACCGCGCACCAAGTTTGCCAAATATTTCGTAGTGTATGTGTGTCAACTCCGTTGAATACAGCAAGAATATTGCAATAATCTCTGATCACTTTTGATATTTGAGTGTATCGTTGAGTGATATATATCACGTCGGTGTTATTATGCCTGCCTCTGGAAAATATTCTGGCAGGTTTTTTTATTGTCTAACATCGCATCATCATATACGACTAAATTGTTAATACTTCCATCGATATGATCAATGCTCGGTGTGTCCTCGATATCGGTTATAAATTCAATCTTATCTTCGCCGGTTTTCAATTTTGCTCTCTCGTTAGTATCTTTTAACACGTCGTAACATCGCTGATCGTCTACACTCGGAACTATTAAATACAACTTCTTCCATTTCATCCATCTCGTTATTAAATTAAGTAGTAGTTGTGTTTTACCACTTCCAGAGGGTTCGATTATAATCATTCTAATTGAATTCGTTAACATCGCATGGTGTTTAATAGGTTCCCGTCGTCGGGTAGCTGAATAATAAATTACATTCATGTTATTATAAATATATGTATGGATCTATATTGTGTGAAATGTAAGAAGCGTACTGGCACAGATGACTTGACTACGATTACAACTAGCAATAACAGATCAGCACTTTCTGGTAAAAAAGTATAAAAAATTTAAATTTGTTTCTAAGGATTTTAAAAAACGAGGAGGTGATATTGCGGCCAAGTTAGTAAAACTCCCAGCAACACCATGGCCGAAGTATCCAGGAGAAAAACATCTTCCAGGGTATAGTTATTGTGGACCCGGGACAAGACTCGATATCAGACTCGATGATCAAAACCAACCTCGACGTGGTGAAGAACCAATAAACGCTATTGATAAGGCGTGTCATGCTCATGATGTTGCTTATAAAAGCAGTAATCTGCAACACAGACATATCGCAGATGTGAAATTACTTCATGCGTTAAATTCTATTACTGATAAATCTTTCAAAGAAAAGTTGGCTTCATGGTTAGTAAAATCGGCGATGAAAGGAAAATTGATGTTAGGTGCCGGTAATTAATAACAACGTGGAATCTATTTAATGAGGTTCATCAGGCTGATATGCTATTTCTGCCGCATGATGGTTTTTACAAGTATGCGCTAACCGTAGTTGATGTTGCGAGTCGATACAAACAAGCAGAACCGCCAAAGACAATATAATCAACTGAAGTCGCTTCTGCGTTTGAAAGTTTTTATCGAAGGGGTCCTCTGCGTTGGCCAAATCTATTACAAGTTGATCCTGGCAAGGAATTTCAGGATGCGGTTCTATCAACAATGAAGAATCATAATACTGCGTTACGACTAGGACATACTGCACTACATGGCGATCAGGCATTTTTTGAACGATTTAATCGCACACTTGCTGAGCGGTTATTTGGATATTAATACGCGAAGGAATTTATTCAAGATAAACGATCCCGTGAATGGGTCAAGAGATTACCAGCTGTGATTACCGCGATGAATAACGAGATTACTCGAACAATCAACATGAAACCTAACAACGCGATTAAAAAGAAGTATATACCTGTAAAACCACAAAATGATTTTTCAAAACAACCAATACTTGGGAATGTCACTGTCAGATATTTATATGAACCAGGAGAACTCGAAGGTGCTACAAAAAGGGCTACTGATCCTATTTGGATCGTTACCGCGCATAAAATATCTAGTATAACATGATTTACGGGTAGACCAGCAATCTATAGATTGGATTCAACTACTCCTCAGCAAGGATTTACTCGTGAACAACTGCAAGTGATACCCGAGTATACTCAATTACCACCGCGTGGTTTTAACTAGCACCTCTTCGTCAAGACAAGTCAGCATCACATTATCTCTGATATGACCAACATTGCTATTTTGTTCTGTCTACGGTAAATTAGCGAGGGTCTTTATCCGACCAACACCAACTCATTATACAATTGCAACTCGAGGAGTGATTATTTTGTTGTTGTTTCAGTGTAATTATTAATTCGGCACCAATGTCAAATTCTCTGTTAATTTTTTTATTCTGCTGTTTATAACTAGATAGTTTTTTCTGATTATATCAGCGCTGACAATATCACTTATTGTAGTGTCGTTATAGTCTAGAACAACTCTTCGAAGTTGATTTATTCTTCGTATTCTGGACACTGCGAGGTAAACTAAATTCAACCACTCGATGTGATTATCTGCCATCCAAACAATTGTATCTGATATAGTCAATCCCTGCGAAGAATGTACTGTTGCTGCGTAACCTAGTGTCCATGGGGAATTATCAGCGCGCAATGCATCTTCGACGACATTGATATCAACAAACACAATATCATTTAATACGAGAATCTGCTTTTCACTTTGTCCTGGAATATCAACTTTGATATTTTGTTTTCGTGTTTCCTTGTGTCTATAACACAGCGGCGTTGGAAGTGTTGCAAACTTTTCTTTATGCAATTCAAATAACATCATCTGAAGTGTGTCTCTGATTATCTTTCTACTTGCTACTATCAAATCGTTTGGTCTTCACGTTTCCCAAAAATCATTTAATGATGTTTCCGAAATTATTTCACGGGCTATTTCACATTGGATTCTATCCGGTTGTAATCTAATTAGTTTCTTGAACTCGCGTAATTGTTCATCAAGTGCTCTATGATCAGTATTAACTTCTTCATAATAGTCTACACATGTCTCTAGCCAATTATGCAGGGATAAACCGACAAATGGCGGTGGTTGGCCATGATCGCCACACATTATTACTTTTGTATTCGATAGAAATTACCACTCGAGAAACTTTTGTAATACATCTAACGACAACGTGCATATCTCGTCCCTCAATTAAGACTTCTGGACTAAATTTCTCGCCCATTCGATCAGGAGTCCATTCATCGCCTTTCCATCGAAAGAAACTGTGATAAGTACAGGCATTAATTTATCGTTGTTTCATCTCTCTGGCAAGTCTGTGGGTTGGTGTTAGCACAATTATGTTTGATTTCCCACGAAATAACTCAATCGCAACGAGTCGTATTTCCTGACCCACCACAGCCGGTTAAGTAGTTGGTTTTATATCTACATATTGGATCAGATATCGACGGTGCATTAGATAGTTCTGATATCTGATTATTTTTCAAATATTTATCTTCAATCGTAACATCTTCTGATTTGGAATAATCACATAGTATTTTCCGCTTAATTCTCCATGACCCCCAACTCTAGTCTGAATTAGTGAATTCAGCCACTGCTTCGCTGTGTTTCACGTTTGTATAAAATGAATCAGTGGCTACTCTAACTGCGGTGTCAGGAAATCTATGTATCATCGAAAATAGATTAATAGAAGCATAAACCAGCAAAGACGCCCTCAAATGTGTATACTGAAGACTATCCATCGTTGTAAGTAACAAATGTACCCAATTTGGTTCCATCGGACAAGAAAGCGTCTTTACAATTGACGTATATACCCTTAGATGTTACATCCGCAATTATAAAATCGTATGCAACGCTATCTATAATCAACCGTGAAGAATATCGGTTGTTGTCGTATTTGCCACCCTGAGTGAATTTACCGATTATTCTTCTACCGAGTTCTTTTGCGTCTTTATTTCTAACTTCAAATAGCTGTTTGGACCAATTCATGATATATTCTTCGTCGAGATCGGGAAATTGTTTTCTATTTTCGTTGATTATGCTATCTAGACTATCGGGTTGTGGTAACCAAACCTCAGTCTGCGTTCGATACGATATAATTGCTTCACTGACAATCAGCGATATCAGCATTGTAGAATCAATCATATACCGTAATAGCACTATTGGCATCCAGTGTCTTTCAGAGATATGTCTACCAATCCACACATAACAGCACGGATGATGTCCTGTAGCCAATTCAAATGATACTACACGAGCGAATCCGGTTAAATCAAAATCGGGCAGTGGTCCATTAATAGCAACACGGGCCATCTCGTGTGTGGGATGACCAAATCGCTTGAAGTACTCAGTGCATTCTCCGTACCCGAGAAAACTCCCGGGATAACACGCGACCATATCAACCGAAATAATATTTTTGGGGTCATATTTTGTATTCCATAATCCAGAATGACCGTATTCGATGCAGCTTGATTTGATATCTGATAGAAATTCAGATCTTGATGGTTTCCACGTGTTTTTCTTTCTTGCAAAATGAGCTGCAACTGACGGAATTGTAAAACAATTTGTTAATAATTGTTCATTGGGTTCTGTTGAAAAACTATTAACTAGTTTTTTCACCGCATCATGGAGGGCTTCAGTGCGGTATAATTCTCCATTGGGTCCTACAAATTGATTGAATTTGTCTTCTTCGTGCTCAAAACTGTGAAGTAACCACACTGACATAGGATCGTTTTTACTCAACTGGTAAATAAAATCAAATAATTTCTCCTCAGAGAATTCTTCTCCCGAGGACTCTGCGGGTATATATTGTATTGTTCTATCCCGCGGAAATATTGTTACTGCAGATGTCCATGCGTGTTCGTTATGATCAATAATTTTGATTGGGGCTCCTCTCGATTTATATTTCGGTTCATATAATATCTTACCTGTTATCGTCGTTACCGATATAGGAAATTTCAGTATTCGTTCTAACTCTGCCACATTTTGAATTGTTGCCCCCGGCTCCTTCACTGTTAGCTCCCATTCATTTATTTTTTTGCGTCTTAGATCAGTCAGTTTGTTTCCACACAGCGCATTTGTGAAGTGTTCTATTATTCGTTCTGCTACACAATTCAACGATGATCGTTTCATTGGTTTTAGTTTTTCAATACTCGGTTTATCATTTAACGGATAGATCCCATAAACAACTGCTGTTACGGGATAAGATCTCTCGTAATACGGTTTGTCAATTCCAGTCAAAATTCCTGGTTTGGAATCTCGACTCACAGTGACAGTTTTTTTTATCCTTCGAGATGTGGTCAAATTTATCTCTGATGATCCAATCTCCCGTGTCTGAACGGATAGTGATTTTCACTCTAAAATAATACTTTTTCTTGTCAAGATGTGAAATTATCACTGCTGCGCTATCGTCGTTCATGGTAGCATCAACGCTACCGTCAATTCAAAATGTTGACCAACAGTGAGATGCTCCATTGTGTTTGAATTCATTAAAACAATCACAAATTTTACCCAACATGGTTCTATCACTTATTAGACTTTTTGGTGTATCAGAGACTCTATCGAGATTGAATTTAACATTTTTCCAAGGCGCAATTTTCGATAATCTCTCGAACTCCTTCATATTATAATTAAAACAAGTATTTAAATAGATAATTTATATATAATGAATCATTGCAAATGGCTTATCCTATCGATCAGTAACTCCGTGTAACAAATCATGCAGAATGGAATTCTGTGGGTATCATATGCAAAGCTTTCGTCGGGGAAGTTGTGGCCCTTCCCCTTGCATAAAATGTGGGGTAGAGGAGAGAGGAAAATCGCAGTTGTGTCTCGGATGTGGTGGTAAGCGATACAGAGAGTTGAAGCGTTATTATGATAAACGAATTAAAAACTCCATCAAAGATTCCGTCAATGATTCTGACTGTACCCCTGACAGAGTCATAAGAACTCCTCAAGACTACATTGATAGATTCCAAAGTAAGAATTCATTCAAGTAATAAATTAGACAAAAGATATTAGTATATAAATGAACCAATAATTTCAACCACATCCTGTGATCAGCGATTTCGAGGCATCCCGTGATGGCATTGTCAGACACCGCAGACTGAAGAAACAAGTTGGTTTTGATAATGGTATGGGGTATTTGAAGTTTGGCGCTGGAGAGAAGAAATATTACTTTCACAGATTCGTCTTCGAGGTGTTTAATGGATTGATCAGGGATGGATTTGTAGTTGATCACATTGGTTCCAATCCTCGGAATAACAAATTGGATAATTTACAAATTGTTACACAGAGTGAGAATACTACATATTGGAAAACTGGACAATACTCGAGAAAAGCGGGACCTGTAAAATCATTTAATACAGAAAATAACGAGGAAATGGTATTCCAATCAATGACTGAAACCGGTAGATATTTTGATATTTTTGAACCCTCAGTACGAAAAGTAGCAGAGGGACTTTATCGATCTGCGATTTCTAACAGAACCGGACAAAAAATTCAATTTTCATACGGCTGAATCATGTTTTGCACTATATGTATATAACACTAAGGGGAATAACTCGTACGGTATGTCGGCTTTGCAAAGAGTTACCCTGAATGGCTACACGTCATCTGATCTCAATGGTTTTCATTGGCTGATTATAATTATCACAATTCTCAACAGGATAATCAATTATATGTTTTTTGTAAGAAAACGAATCAAATACGCAGTGTTTACAAACAATTGTATTCTTTTTGTGTTTTTTATTTCTTCAAGTATTCGATTCTGCTTCGATGTTGTTCGATAATCAGTATTAAGTACGCGAAAGGTATATAGATTCATTCATTATCATATCATTCTATAATCCATTGCTCTATGCTGTCCTATATAATTCACATTCATTCATTCAATACCACGCCATTGACGTCATTCATTGTATATAATCCATTCATTGTACATTCGCACCTGTTCGCTATTGACTTCCGCCAATCTGTATTAACTTACATATATATTATATTCAAAAGCATATATCTATAATAAGAACAGCTAGTGTATTCGTAACGCGTTGCGGTTTTGTCCTGAAGCCAATGGTTTAAACCCCGTAACAGGCATATTGTCGACGGTACCGACAGATGGTTTTAATTGGGGGGGGAAGGGTTGAGCACCCGAAATTCAAACTGTGAAACCACCATACCAACCACACCGCGCCACGGTGTGAATGACCTTTTCATTCAACTTGGGATGACTTTGTGTGGGGTATGGTGGTTGCAATTTCAATGTAGAGTGTCATTATCATTCATTGACATCATTCATTCTATAATCTATTGTTATATGTCGTACCGTCTTGTGCTGTCCTTTATCATTCATTCAATACCACGCCATTGACGTCATTCATTGTATATACTCCATTTATTATACAACCGCCATACACACTCGATTGGGGTTGTTTGTATATATGTATATATGTATATATAATTGCCTTGTGACGTCCATTCATCAAATATATCCTCTTGTGGGTCTCACCCGTTATTTGACGAACTAGACCCACTCTCAGGGGAATATGTTTCATGATAGCTCTGGGCCCAGTTAGATGTGAAGACACCTGACCAGACCGTCTGAGATGTATTGTCGTACATATGTAACCTCTGGGCGTCTCCGATGTGGATGGCACCCGAGGCGCCCAAATGGGGTTCATCATATATTATTGCATAATATCTCTGGACGTGAGTAAAATGTAATAATACACCCTGCCACGGACAGACTTCATTTTTGAAAAATATATTAATGTATTTTTTGTATTATATATATATATATATATATATATATATATATATATATATATATATATATATATATATATATATATATATATATATAATACATTCTGAAAATATCAATGAAATCATAACTGAAATTTCAAATTTGAAATCTCAAAAAATACAATTATCAGATCGATTAAACTGCGATCAAATTATTTCAGATTCCCAGGACAGCGAATACGGTATTATGAACAACAAATATGTACTGCAAAAGAAGTATGTATTGATAAAAAGAATCCAGAATTATATTCGCGACTCTCTTGTATTCTGTAACGACGTCAGTGTGTTTTTCCCGTTATTTACTATCGTGGAAAAAATAAGAAAGGAACTGACACAGGAATACGATATTAAATGGGAGGTTAATTCAAAAATCAGAAATGTAAGGATGTTATTTCAACGAAATGAAAATTCCCTTTCAGATACCCCTGCTGTATAACTAACGATTTGACATGTATAGTGTTAGTAAAATTCTCTCTATAAATACTTCAATGTTTTGTTTACAATACTCCATGGACAGATGTTGCAAGTATACAATACAATGGACAGGTATGTGCGCTCAACTGTAAATGCGGTTTAATCAATACCGGCTTTGACATTCTATTACTGATGTTTATCAATGAACGCGTTGCTGCAAGGAAGTAGAATAAAACACTATAGTGAAACTGAAAATATTTTAGTAAATTGTTGGGTTTTTTTTGGTCATTTTTAAGTGATTTTTCATTGATGCTTATCTATTTTTTTTATTAATTTTGCCTACCTGAGTCGGGTCAAATGGTCGATTTCTCATTAGAAATCATTTTATGATGACAAATTCACTGCATTGTACACTAACTGGAAATTACTTTACTGTTTCAATAATGGCAAACAAAGCATTAATGACTAGATTGGCTCGTGAAAGATTATCGTCAATTAAAAAGTTTTTACCCGTACGCGACTCTGTCGGAAATAAACTACAAGCTCGACAGAGTCTTCAGACTGATTTTGCTGCAGGAAATGAAGAATTGTTTAAACCAATAACCACGGCAACGAAGATGTGTAATATCAGCCACTGAGCGAGCAATATATGGAGATATCCCCAAAGAAGGATCAAGAAAAGAAACACCTCTGATTATTGTACTTGAAAAAATAGCAGAAAGATCCAAACAGACAAAAAAATCTTTAAAAACACTTCCTGGTGGTATAATAACTGCTGCAAGACAACAAAAACAACAAGAACAACAACTTCAGGAAGAAGTTGAACGAATAGGCGATACTGATGTTAGCGCACCACCTAAACCACTTGAATAACAAGGCGCTGTTGCAAGAGACTATTCACCTGAAAATATATTTACGGCTGATGCGTTAAATAGAATTAGAGGAATCAAAACACTCATAATTAGCTGGATTTGTCCAAAACAGTTTTAAAAAATAAATAAGGAAACAGTATTTAAATGATGAATTTGACCAAGCTATAAAAGACAGGGACTCCTGGGCAACACAATTATATTTGGCGAGACACAGCGGAACTAAAATCTCAAAACAAAACACCCTAATTATAATAATATAGCTATGATAAGAGGTGTCACACAACCACCACCAGGGTATACAGCAGACCCAATACCAGGTGAAATACAAATCATGGCAGAAGCTGATTCTGAAAAAGGTGCAACTGGTATCACTAAAAAACCAATCGGAAAGGGATCTTCCAGTAGTCGAAGTGGTGGTTTAGTTAGTTGTCCTGGTAATATTCTCAGCGTTATAACACGATTAAAAGTACTTATATGAGGGAAACGAGCTGGAAAAAAGTCACCGGAAATAATTAATGAAGCAGCTGATATCTGTAGGCGGTTATTTCAAAGTGGCATCATGGACATTGAAACATATCGAGATTTCATTCACGAGTTAGCCGAAAATCATGGTTATCACAGTGACTGAAAATCCTTTGGATTTTTCATTTGATGACTTCGTTGAAAATCCGTAGGATTTTACGACTAGATAAATAGTAATTCAATAAGATGATCATACACTACAACCATGATAAACCAACCACCGTCTATGTAGTAAATTCACGATTGCCAGTTTACAAAGCGTACTATGGTGATGGTCTCGGTGATACTATTGCATGGTTATTTGCAAGAATGGTTCCAAAAGTGGCGCCGCTAGTAAAACAATTATCAATGAAAGTCATTGATGTTATTCGTGATAAGTGTATTAGCGCTGTTGGAGATGTTGCCGGGAAAGCATAAAAAAACAACGATAGTTCGGCGGCGAAGGAAACCACCAGCGACTTCGTCATTTGGACCACTACCATCCACATCAATGATGCCTGCAAGTGTTAGTAAAATAACAAATAACGCAGTAGATCAGAAATTAGCATCATTGACAGCAAGTGATCAAGATAATATTACTGGAAATATGATAGCGGGAAGTGGCTTAAAACCACGACGGGGTCGTCAACGACGACGATGAAAATCGAAGATTTTCCAGTTATGATTTAGATCAACGAATATATAATAAAATGTTCAAACAGTCACCTGATCCAGCGTTTGATATGGACGCCCCAGTGCGTAAAGATGATTCTGTACGCGATTATCAATATTATTCTTATTACGCAGTACAACCTAATCGAACTTCAAGTCCATGATACCAGCAAATACTTTCTACCGTGTGAAGCGTTTATCGAAGTAGAAGGAGAACTTGTAACAAATGTTGCAGATGATACAGCATCCGCAGATGATGCAAATGTTCGAGTTGGTTTTGTTAATAATGGTATCATGGCGTTATTTGAGAGTGCTAGATATATGATTGATGGAAGAGAAATTGAATCTATTGAGCGTGAGGTTGATGTTGCCACATCAATAATAGGGTTAGCAACATATTCTGATGATTATACAAGATTGGCAGGTCCATCCATGATGTTTTCTAAGGATATTACTGATCACGCTGATCACATTCAGTATACTAAATTACGAACACCAGTAGCCACTGCAGGTGATCCTAATCAACCAGTTAGTCCGGAACACGAACCAAAACCAACTAATCCCTTTGATTTTATAAAAAGTGTTAATGGTAATTACATCCTAGGATTTGCAACACGCGTAGCAACATTGAAGAGGCCTCGTCGACAATTTTCATGCGCGATTCCACTGCATCATATATTTGGATTCTGTAGAAATGTCCGAAAAGTTATCTATGGAGCAAAGCATACAATAACACATGTGCGGCGGGGTGATGATAATGCAATCTGGCGTGCTGCTTGTGTTCCCGAGGGTAAAGTTATTTTAACAAAACTATCACTGTGGATGCCAGTAATGACTCCAACGATCACAGCAGAAGAGCGACTACTATCATTTATGGATCGTGGAAGAAAATCATTGTTGAGTTGGTTATTAGTAACCACAGATACTATGGATTCTACTATTGATGGTACACTTACATGGCACCTGGCATCAAAACAAGGTGTTTAAGCTCCACGTCATATATTTGTTGCGCTACAGAATGCTGCGCGATTAAATAATCAAGAACGCAGCCATATGATATTTGATCAAATTGGGTGTAATGAAATATCATTGAGAATAAACGACCAACAGGAACCATCCGAGGATATACTACTTGATTACGACACCAACCATATTGCACGAGTTTATCATCGTCTGTTGTCATATATGGCACGCGATCAAACTGTTGACTCTGGTTTGCAAATATCACAACTGGATTTCAAAAATGTATATCCGATTTATTACTTTTCGCTGGAACATCCTGATTTAACAAGACAATCCGTCGTTGATATACATTTTAGAGCCCGTGTAACTCGTCCGACTAATGCAGCAGGTGATATCACTATCCCGAATTACAGAGCGGTTGCTGTCATTTTCAGCGACAAATAAATGTTACTTGAAGGTGTTGGTGGAAAAATGAGAGTAGTTGATGCACCAGTGGAAAACATGTAACAATTAGATCAATCTGCTATTGTATAATGTCATATAGTCATATTAGTGTTGCGTTAACTCCCGGTCAAATTAAAAAATTGCAATCGGAATCCGCTAAAAAATGTGGAACCACAATAACGCTGAAACACAATCAGATGTCTGGTGGTCAAAATAAATTGTCGCTGACAACTCGTCAGATAAAACACTTCAATGATGCCTTTAAAGATAAAAAAGGTATCCAAGTTATACTCTCTGCAGGTGCGATCAAAAACATGATAAAAAGCGGCGGTATATTCCCGTTTTTAGCCGCGATTCCAGCGTTGATTGCGGCAGCAGCCCCAGCGGTGGCTAAAGTGGCGGCGTTAGGAGCCGTTGGTACCGCGGCAGGGATGGCACTAAAGAAAGCTACCGGACGGGGATATACAAAAAAGGGAAAGGGTCTAAGACTACCAGGAACTCCACATTCATGGTACAGCAGAAAGGGCCTGAGAATACCAGGAACGGTTTATTAACTCGAGAGGAATCTTTGATTGTGGAATCTTCGATTCCTATGTCCAATTTTGATTTACTCGAAAAACTACCGATTAAAAACTTCAGAGGTGTCTTTATGAGAGATCAATTGCCGGCACAACCAAACAGCGTTGAAACTGGTATCATTAATCTCGACAACAACACCGGACCTGGAACGCACTGGGTTGTATACGCGATTGACCCGCGTGTGATTGTTTTTTTCGATTCATTATGTGTTATATAAACTGCTTAAACACCCTTCGTTGGTATTCTACGCTACCAGCAACAAATGAATGACCCACCAATATGAGGCAACGAAGTATTAAATGTCCTTGACGCTATTTCAACATCTGGAAAACCACCTCATCAGGTCGTAAATGAATATACTAGCAGTCGCTGTCAATCGAAGATTTCATCGAAGATTTAGAGAAGTAATTAGTTTTACAATAACATGATGATATTTGGGGAAGGCCTCTATCAACGTTGAAGAAATCGGATGCCGATGGCGTTGCAACCGGTGATATAAAAAAATAATCGAAGATGAAATAGCTGTGACGTTGAACTTAGCAAGTGTTGATCCCAATGAAATAGTTGTATTTCAAGATCGTCAGGGAAAATTGAAAACTAGTAATGTTTCCCTTGATGACATTTTAGTTAAACAACGCGGTGTATCGGAAAATGCTATCGCGGTATTTTCCGATCAGGGTAAACTCAAACCAGGTGTACTTACTTCAACTATTGTGGATGTCAAAAAAAACTACAATCAGAATACAACGATATTATAATTAATTTTGGTCGATTACAACAGAGTATAATTGACAACATTGAAGCCACGATAAATAATGTCTTCGGCATTCCACATTCGCAACCCGAGTTGCATATCACACAAGTAAAACCCGCTATCGATAATTTAGCAAAATTGCGATCGGAGTATGATGCTAATGTAGTTCAATTTGGTAATCTACGTAACATTTTAAAAAGACTGATGACGCCGTCGATGAAATTTTTGGTAAAGACGTGAAACTCGATGATATTAAAATAGATCTCGCTGATATTAGCACAAAACTCGATGAAATAACAGCAATTAATCAGCGAATAGAAGTTGTTCTCAAGGATATTAAATCGACCAACGATATCATCAAGGATGATATGCCGAAGTTGATAAAAAATACTTGAAAAAACAAAAATTCCTCATGAGAGAACCAACAACGTAGTATACACGATTCAATACATATCATTTGCGTGGACACCATCCACTAACATATTAAATATCACCGCGACCGTCAAAGGTATTTATCGATTAACACTAGTGACGCCGACTCAATTTAATATTTCGTCAACAAGATCATCTGGGGTCAACAATACGATATCAACGATCATCGACAAGGATACAACTGAACAATTCACGATAACATCTACTGATACAAATTTGGCTGGGGTTTCAGTAACATGGTATGTGGAATTCGTAGCTGATTTGAGTAAATAATTAAACCGCTAGCGGTTTCAATTGAAATCTGTTATAATAAATAAAATGTCATCACCGATTATTTCATCACCGACGATACCTTCGGTATCTCAATACCGCTATGATCAGGTCAGAGAGTTTCAAACTAAACTCAAAGCACTCACTGAGGAGTACCAAACAAAAAAAATACCGACGAAGAATAACTTTAGTTGATGTTACCGTATACTCGGTGAGTGGTGTAATCACCGGAACTGGTATTATACTCTCCTCGGTGACAATGATTGCTCCGATAGCTGTTCCAATTTGTATATCCGCGGCGACAACAATCGCGGGAATTATTTCAATAATAACTAAAAAAAATATCATCATGCAGTCAGCGTAAACTAAAAGATTACGTAGTTAAATTTCATGTTGTGTCAACAGCATACTCGCAATTATCTTCAATGATATCATCGTCGCTCGATAACACATTATTATCCGATAGTGAGTTTTCAGCGATGGTACATATTTATGATTCCGCGATATCGAAATTAGAGCAGGATAATAATAATAACAATGACAACACCGCAAGAGCTAATTCAACGAATAGTAAAAAATACCGAACCGAATCAACGAAGAGCGGAAAATACCACACCGGTGAAAACCATCATGATCTCAATAAGATCAAATAATCCTGAATTCAGTGTGAATTTCCCTACTCCGATTCCCGTGAAGGAAATAGCGCTAGCAAAACTACGAGTGTATCACAGTTGGCCTAACATTAGATCAGCATCATTTGGTGGTCAACAACCGAATAATTCCCTGGTGTTTGCGAATAAGAATAAACTCGATGGAACTCCAGACTGGAACGTTGTTTCGCTGCCATCTGGGTCATACCAAATCGAATTAATCCATGCTGAATTACAGCGTAGAATAAAATCCATTACTGGATGAGAATCGAAAATCGCTATAACGGTTCATGAGCCAACACTATCATCTGCCATCGAAATAAACTCACCCGGATATGTCGTAGATATCTATCAGAGTTCTATAAGAACTATACTGGGTTGGCCTGAAATACCACCTCGGGGAGAAACCGTTAATTTACCAGAACCAAAAAAATCTGATTATGTCACAAGCAATAAATCATATCATGAATTTAACCCTGGAATAATCGATTCTACTTATACGAAAATTTTAACAGAGCCCGTTTCTTATTATAATAGACGATGGCTCTTTGGACAGCGGGATGGTGGTTGGGTCGAAGTATCTTCAAATAAAATCTCGGGAGTTTTTAATGCTTTTAAACGAGAACATAAAAATAATTAAGATAAATTACGGCAAAGTTTTCAAGATTTACCCCCACAGGCGATTAAATACACGGAAATATTAAATCAAATTATACACGATATGGAATTGTTTCACATACGACTTATTCAGGGAGTATTAGATGCCAGGGTCGATTTTGATAAAAAAGAATTTGCAAGAACACGTAATATACGTGTAGAAGATATTCCAACATATAAATTTCCTGAGTATAATGCTCCAGAACTAAAAAAATCTCTCAATGATGCCATCGATGATGGTTTTAAAAAGATTCACAACGCATAAAAAAAACAGCACCACAACAAACAACTATCCTAACACATAATAATGACCCAGTCGGAGGCGGGCGGCATATTGCTCCGCTCAACGTAAATATATCCTCGGTGATTGCATTGAATTTAGTATGTGATGTTATCTAAGGAAGCTATCAAATAAATCTCGAGCGATCAAATCAAGCTCAGCAGAGATATATTTTATACTCATTTGCACCAACGGCTCCTCCAGGGTTTCTAATCATTGAGGATCCAACTAATCCAGTCTATATGCGATGTCATAATAATTCATTAACGATAATTAATTTCAGACTCACTGATCAGTCCAATAATCTAATTGATTTACGAGGTGAAGTTTTACAAATTAGTTTGTTTGTGAAATCTTAAATGATTTTCATATTTAAAAAATTGTTAACCCATAGCAGCAGAGGGGGGGGGGGGGGGCGCGACAACGACATGTGGGGTCCTTTTTTTTTCGATTTCGAGGAAGCCTCGGTTTGTCGACTCGACGCTTTTTTTAATGATTTACGAGGACGCCTTAGTTTGCCGAATCGACGCCTCCAAAAGTTGGTCTGTTCGCCCCCTCTGCTGCTCGACATAATTTGTCAGTCTTAAGATTTGGATACGACTATTATTGACTTCAAACTCGTGAACTTTCTAAAATATGAAATTAACTGACTATTGTTTTTTTCAGCGTTAGGCTCAATAGGTTCAAACATCAAACAGTATGAAACGTGATTTCGGTTAGAAGTTGCTAGTTTTAATGCATTACAGAACATAACAAAACACATTTGTAATTTGTAATAGTAAATTTCAGCATTGTTCTCATGTCTCACTCAGGTCACAACACATTGCAAGAATGTATATACCGATACATATACACATATACTCATAACTTCATACAAACATGGACACTGCTGCCGGGCATTTTGGCCCAGGTAAGTTTTCCGTGACTAATATTGAAGCATAACGCATTCGACTTGAAGAGAGACATTTCTCGTCAGAGTATTCTATTTAAAATAATATTAATTTTGGATATATCGGCCTGTTCAGCGCATTGATGTGAAAATATGTAATGTTTATCTATCGTGCCATGGAAACGAAATACTTTGGACTGTTTGCATTTCAGTCGAGTCATTAGGCCATTGTTTGTAGCTGTTTTAATAAATTTCAATTTAAATACCAAGAACGACAAGATATATTAAGCAAACACGCTGATCTCTTAAAAATATAGTAAAGTTCAATATTTTCTTAAAATAAAATAAAACTATTAAGTTAAGAGAAGCAGCAATGAAAATGACGTAATGTGTTTACAATGTCTCGTTTATGGGGAAACAAATTACTGAACAATCTAGAAATATACTATATGCCGGGGAATTTCTTGAGAATTCTGTGTCAGTGGCATGTTGATATTTTTTATGGCAGACGATTTATACATGTGGGAAAACTTCTTGCAGAAATTGAAACTTGGATTAAAATGCAGAAATGTTTTAAGGTATACATTTCTATATTTATATAACGTATTTATTTGCAGGAATCTAAAAGATACATAGTAAAAAAGATATTATGTATTACAGGTTCAAGAAGGTGATTGAGTGGGTCATCATGTTGACATTCAAAATCATATTTTGATATGGATCTTTGGTAGAAATGTGCGATATATATGCACACTTTATGAATATCACGTCCTTTTATTAAATAGCGATAGCTTTTTTCATGATACAAATTGGATATTAGACAAAAAAAAAAAAAAAAAAAAAAAAACAAATTAACAAACAAATAACAAAAAAAACAGCACGCGATCCATTGATTTCAAGAATGTTGTATCGTTGCTCGGAATTGGCCGACATGTAGGGTATAACCTTATTCAAAATGCGTTTATGTGCAGACATATGCATTTTTGTCTCTGCAATCGCATGTATACAAAAAAATATATATGAATGAAAGAGTGCCTCTTACGTTGACATTAGTCTAGACAGTGATTAACCGTTTTAAAACAGTGCTTTGTCAATTGTTTATGTTACATGACGTGACAAACATTGCAT
This sequence comes from Unio pictorum, assembly GCA_030141615.1. Taxonomy (NCBI): domain Eukaryota; kingdom Metazoa; phylum Mollusca; class Bivalvia; order Unionida; family Unionidae; genus Unio; species Unio pictorum. The sequence continues at coordinate 1,742,348 of JARLTB010000203.1, read as the reverse complement.
CGTAACTTTGCGCAATATTTGTTCAATAGCTGGGCATATAGATTCAAATAAGAAACACAAATCTTATCTTGCATAAACTAGTATTCACCGGCATAATCTAACCCTTACCAATCTTATATGTTATATATTAGCTATGTTCTAGTGGCAGATCAGTTCGTTGTTTCCACAGTGGTCAGTCAATCATAGGTTTATTAATGAAGAAAAGTGAATTTCTTCTTGTGGTATGCATGTTGAAATGTGTACAGTCAGGTACGTTATGTACATACCTACATTTTTCTATTTTTTCTCGTTTCTTTACTTCTTGATCACAACTTATTTATTTCTCTGACATTGTTTAGATATAGAAAATATTACTAAAACTAACTCGTAAAGGTAGAGACATACTTAGTGAATACTTTTAAATGTTTATGAATAAATGAAGAGGTTTATCCTACGATAAAATACTATAAATTAAGATTGAAATACTATTTAAAGTAGGGTTTGGGCGCAAATTTTATTTGATATATTAATAAAATTTATAATCAAATTTGCAAAATAGTTTCGCATAGTGAAAAGGTTTGAAAGAACATAACGAAATTATTGTCAGGATTTCGATAATACTTTACAATGTGTTTATAATTTTATGTTCATTTGCTCATCTTTTGCTTTACATATGCATGATACTTATTTAATGATCTATATGTTCATGATCTATATTATATAATACTATATAGGTTATATTAGTTTAGTTATTCTAGAGTAAAATATATGCAACTGAATTTGCAACAAGACATGAATACTAAAAGTGAGTATGACCGTACATTTATGCAAGGGATTAAAATCCTGGGCCTCCCCTTTAAAACAGAAATTGATCATGAAGGCTATAACTTGAAATAGGACTAATAATCATCACGACACCGTGAATACATATTAAATATACGCCATTTGGACTTGGATCCATTAATTTATTGACAATTCGACTCAATTCCCTCTTAGTTTTAGTGAGATAACTAAACATACCATTTACCAGACCGAAACGATACATCAGTCCACAATGTATTTTGAAGAAAAAAAATTAGTTTACAATCATGCGTTTAATTCCAACTCATTTATATTTGAAGCAAAAAAACAGGCGATTTGATAACATGGAAGAAAGTTTTGGGTGATGCTTATATTTCAAATGTTAAGGATCCTATTAATAAATTCAATTGTCCTAACATTAAAATATTCATGACAGACTGAGGAAACATCGCAAACAACTTAGTTGAATTGTTACTAATTTGTAGATGTGTCATTATTTGCAGCATCGTTAGATCCGAATGAACAGATAATTGCAAATATCAATTATCAAGACTTCAAATTATTAAACGTTATTATTGCATTAACGATAGATATCAGAGTTAAGTCTTGTATCAACAGATGATGGAAGTATATTTGTTTTCTCTTAGATCTGTTACACTAAAGGTAAAAAGTATGATTGGATGTTTGCCATTCCTCTGAGGGCACACAGTGATATACCAGCTTGTGTTTATGGCGTATATAGTCCATTAGAAATTGAAATAGAAGCAATATCAAGGAGCTTGTTAATAAATTTCGAATATTGAATTAGGAATGCCAAAATATCAGGAAAATCGAAATCGAGATGAATGACACAAATATGCTGAGAAAAATTTGTTGATGTGCAATAACAAACCAATACATGTTTTCTTGCGGAATACAATAGCAAATTACAAACGTGATGATGTACGTGTTTCGAAATTACTAAAAGGATGCTATTTAATTAAGTGCGCAATATTAAAACGCCTGTAATCTTATATTTTGTAAATGTGACAACCACATAAGGAACAGGTATGGAATGGAAATCGAGGAAACGAACTGATGTACAATTGATTAACACTACAAAAATCGCCAGCTAAAATTAAACAAATGATAAAAAGCCTTTCATACACGTCAGGAAAATTTAAGAAAAATATATTTTAATGGATAATGTCAAAACGCAGTAATATCTTAGTCGAGCAAATTATACAAGATTGTACGTATTAGATCTATAAAATTACTAATATATGACGTTTATTACAAATTAAAAGCAATCTTTGCAGGTAAAGCTTTTTATAATGTTGATACATTTGCTTATAGTGGTTGATCGAATCGCTTAGATATCAATGTATATGACTGGCATGATACACCAGAATGTACCAAAATCATAGCTTTACTTATCAAAAAGGTTTGCAAATTCCTGAAAATATTAAGGAAATCTTAGAAAGAGAGATTATGACCTAAATTGTTGGCCTTAGAGCACACTGCACCCTCAAGAATTAAAGTAAGATTAAACAATTTGTTTAGCAAAGAAAAGGGTTGTTGGAAAGCTTTTACGCTTAAATCATGCATTATAAATTCTCTGTATTTCAATCCGTAGAACTGATTCATAAAATGGAGACAATAAAGAGTGAAAGAATTCTTTAAGCTGAGAAAGACATGCTTGATGCCATTGGGCACAAAACAGTCTTTAACAGGAAATGGAACACAAAAGCACATGTTCATTATATGGTTGATCAGTTTATATTATTTACATTTAATAATTTCGAGCCACTCTATAATTTATGTCTAAAGTGTATTCGTCTTCTGCTAGGCATCAAGCAATTTAAATTTGTATTCCATTGCGTCTCATAAATTCCAATGAAACAATTCTTTCTCGTAACTATTTTTAGTAATATAGATGTTTGAAATATATTCGCCTGAATTGCTTATATTTTAATATTTTGTTTCGCTGTTTTTTAAAATTACATTAGAATGTAATGATATATCGATAATTAAAAACAAACCAAGGAGGGGGAAAGCAGTAAGCGTTATTTAATTGACAGCAATATAATATCAAAGAAATAAAAGAACTAGTTTACTATCTGCCAAATATATTAAAGTATTACATTTTTGTAAATTGTCTTTATTTTATACTATTATAACAAAATATAGACGTTATAGATTACAATACTAATTACCCAAGAACATAGCGACGATCTTTGCATATTTGACTTTCTTTAAATCTAGTTTGTAGAATGTTAATTCAAATGCACAGTATTCTGACTAATATAAAACCAACAGCATCATTATACTTTAGGTATGATATCGTTTATTCCACAATAAAACAAGTCCAAATATGGGTGTGTCTGTGTGTGTGTGCATATATATATATATATATATATATATATATATATATATATATATATATATATATATATATATATATATATATATATATATATGTATATATATATGTATATGTATATGTATATATATATATATATATATATATATATATATATATATATATATATATATATATATATATATATGTGTGTGGAGAGAGAGAGAGAGAGAGAGAGAGAGAGAGAGAGAGAGAGATGGTAATAATTATTAAACACATTTTAAAAATATGCCATTACATTGTGAACCGCGAACTTTAATGGAATTTTGTTCGCAGATTTCACCATCAATTCATTTAAAATGCATTGCTATGAAACACAAAAAACACAACAAATATCTCATGAATACCTTAACAATTGTAATTGTTTGTTGACATTGTTTTAAAAATATTACAATAAATATTTAAAATTTAGAATTTATTTAAAGGAAAAATAAATGGGCTTATTTAAGTAGGATAATATTTAAAATTGGAAATGTATGGAAAGAAAAAAATAAATTGGCTAATTTATGTAGGATAATATTTAAAATTGGGAATTTATGGAAAGGAAAATTAATTGGGCTTATATAAGTAGGATAATATTTAAAATTGAAAATTTATGGAAAGTAAAAATAAATAGGTTTATTTATTAAGTAGGATAATATTTAAAATTGAGAATTTATGGAATGGAAAAAAAAATTGGCTAATTTAACTAGGATAAGTGTACCTTTTGCACAGCTAATTGAATTTTATATTTATTCTTAATTTATTGTTTTTTTTATAGGTGTTCCATACTAGTGTTGCTCTGTACCAAATACTATGGGATTTTATATTTATTTTTAATTTATTGTTTTTAAGGTGTTCTAAACTAGTGTTGCTCAATATCGAATATTATTGAATATTATATTTATTCGTAATTGCTTGTGTTTAAGGTGTTCTATATTAGTGTTGTCTTATGCCAACTATTACTGTTCTTTCTTCAATTACTATGACACATTTTCAACGTCAAAAAATATTATCTGTTTTGGATGAAACGTTTGAGTAATGTATAACCTTAATAAAAAGCATATTCCGTTTCAAATCGGACTTACCGTATTCGGTTCCTACTTATAGAGAAAGAATGCTTTATTACTACTGCTACTACTGCTACTAATACTACTACTACTAAAACAACAACAATACTATTGTTATTATTAATTAATATTATTACAGTATTACAAACCTGTATTGAATTATTATGTATATATCTTATATTAAGCACTAGCGAATCTTTAACATGAAAAGTTGTATTTATCCATAAATTGTGTAACGAAAAGCAAATGACAGCCGAGTATGCTATCAAATTTGTTTCTTCGTTTTGTTTCTTGATAGTTTGTTTACTTTACTTTCTGACCCTTTACTTATTTCAATGCTTCCAGGACCCAACGATCTGGAAATGGTCTGGCTGAAAGATGTGACAACAAGTTTCGAGACAGGAAAAAGAACACATGACAACCTTGACCTCCCTGATGAGTTGACCTTTCACTTAACTAGCAAGTCAAATGCGCTAAACTTAAATTTGAAGAGGAATCGGGGAATTGATCCAAACGCTGAGGTCTTTTTTGTACGAACAATGAAGGATGGTCAACCACAACTAGAAAAAACACTAAGTTTGGAAAAGGAGGTCAGGTTTTAATGGATTACAATATAATCATGTTCATAGTTTATTCTCTGACTTCCTTAAGGCACATCATTGATTGTACTAGACATTATTCATATGCATAATATATTCCCTTTATTCATTTACGACTTCAAGGAGTATGATTCAAGTCTCATTAGAGAAGGTATTGATACTTCAGTATCTGACAGTCGTATAAAATACATAACTATCAATTAGAAGTTTGAATTTAAAGGAACAATCTCATTAAGAGTGTTGTACAACATGCGATTCGTTCGTGGATTCGTATTTATCTATCTAGATTCTAAGAATTAATGCAAATAACATTCGTCTAAACAAAAGTTTCGATCAGATTGATGTAAATGTTGGTAGTTTTCTATGTCAAAACATTCAAAGACGTACACAGCTAATTTGTAAACGAAACGCTTTGTCATGATATGAAATGTTCGAAACTTCAGTTATGTATACATCATATACATTGGAATGCCTTGGTCAGTATGTATGTATGAAAGAAACTTAAGGCTTTTTATTATTACATTATTACATTATTACTTATTATCATTAAACACTGTATACGAGTATGCTGCATACTGATCAGGCACCATATGTTAGCTTAAAGATATCAAGTGTTAAATTAGGAACTATTCATCATTTGCACATTATTAATGAAAGTGGAGCTAGCGGATAATTTGTTACATTGAAAGGCAAACACAAATTACAAACTTCAGGTAGATGTAAACTAATAATGAGGGTTATAGCGATAAGACATGCGTCTTTTTTAATATTGTTTCTGTAATAACTTTATAGGCTGGCAATGTGAGAACGACTTCTGGTAGTCCAAGAAAATATCTTCAAATGGCAGATATCATTGATAATGGTTCCATATCTGTATAAAGCTTCAGATACCATAATATCTACACAACACTTAAAAAGACGTTACTTTCACCTTAAATAGTGTTGCCGACGAAACTTTTTAACGATGTTTATAGGTGCACATAACTATATATAATAATACATTGATAAGAACAAGATTATTGAACAAGAATGTAAAAATAAATTATTTGTAGACATCTTCAGAATGAGGAATAATGGTAATGTATTTTATTTCAAACAGATTAAAATGTTCAGTAACATGAAATCTGTGAACTATATTTGGAAGACAAGAAAATTATATAATGCCCACATGTTTATAATTTACAATCAGAAACAATATATATGGTTTGACATTAATATACAGATGATAAAAAATGTTATGATGTCAAAAGATCTACTATTTAAGAGTAGAACAATTATTCAAGATGGCTTGAGTTTGTTCAACACAGTAAAGAAAATGATCAAATTAATCTATAAGTCGTTGCTTTATTATACTAACATTTTCTGAAGTTCGAAATTCTCTTACGGAGAAACATTGACACTTTGCAAGATAAACATATATTCTGTATACAGATCTGCGTAGACTCAAAGTTGTTTAGACACATATTGTAACATCAAATTACATAATACCAGTAAATACCCGATAATCTTAAAACAATAAAGAAAAAAGTCAAAGCAGCACTTTTAGTAAAATCAATAAAGACATTTCTTCCTTTCAGTTAAAAAGTACACATTTGTAAAAGAACTGAACCTATTGTGAAGTAAATGTCAAATAATCCTAGTGTTTCGAATAAATAGTGTTGAATATATTTATGCACCAATAGTCTTGAAAATGTTGACGTGCCCACAGTCCTGATGTATAACACTATTATGATCCAGTTTGTATTTCTAAATAAGGAAGGAATACTTTATATATATATATATATATATATATATATATATATATATATATATATATATATATATATATATAAACACTAATATATCTGAGTCTGCATCCCATATAACACTAATAAATCAAAGTCTGCATCACATATAACACTAATATATAAGTCTACATCCATTTAACACTGATGTCTGAGTCTACATTCCATATAACACTGTTATAACTGAGTTAACATCCATATCACACTAATATATCTGAGTCTTTGTCCCATATAACACTAATATATCTGAGTCTACATCCCATATAACACTGTTATAGATGAGTTTAAGGCTATATATAAATAATATAACTGAGTCTACTTCCCATATTACACTAATATATCTAAGCCTGCATCCCATATAACACTAATATATCTGAGTCTGCATCCCATATAACACTAAGATATATAAGTCTACATCTATATAACACTAATATCTGAGTCTACATTCCATATAACACTGTTATAACTGAGTTAACATCCATATCACACTAATATATCTGAGTCTTTGTCCCATATAACACTAATATATCTGAGTCTACATCCCATATAACACTGTTATAGCTGAGTTAACATCCATATCATACTAATATATCTGAGTCTACATCCCAAATAACACTGTTATAGATGAGTTTACAGCTATATATACATAATATAACTGAGTCTACTTCACATATTACACTAATATATCTGAGCCTGCATCCCATATAAGACTAATATATTTGAGTCTTTATCACATATAACACTAATATATCTGACATCAAATATACTACTGATATATCTTAGTCTACATCCTTTATAACACTATTATATCTGAGTTTACATCCATATCACACTAATATATCTGAGTCAGCATCCCATATCACACTAATATATCTGAGTCAGCATCCCATATCACACTAATATATCTGAGTCTGCATCCCATATAACACTTAAAGAAAGGTATATGTACTATGTCAGATTATTTACTTACTATTAATCTGCCTTCTTCGGTTCACATCCTTAATCAAATCCGAACCTATCTTATTTATCCAGTTACATACCTTCCTACCTCTTAAGATAACTAGGCACTAAAGCAGAAAACGAACTTCAGTCACCTTACATACGTATTTATCACTTTTTTTTATCCAAGTGAATACAGGCTGAAGTCGTACCATCAAATCTTAGTTTACAGTTTACGTAAATTTATTTCAATAGAATCTCGCTTACTACCAAGACAGGGACAATGGAGCATTCATGACCGTTAAGTGTGCAAAAAGATCAAATGGACAGTGTGACAGAATCATCGTAAGTATACCAAGTAATCAAATAATATCATGTGTACAGTGAGCAACCATAATGAGATATCACAATATATTTCCATATAGTGTATGATTTAGTACTCAGGTGCGCTACTATAGTTATGAGTTTGGACCTACATATAGGAGTGGTTTGATCAAAGTATCTAAGATACTAGCTTGATCCCAAACATTTAGGGCATAGCTTGACAGACGTGCCAACTGACGCCCTCTATTCCCATTTTCTCATATGTACGGAATATAGTCCACTATTACAACTTAGCTTCGGCTCTTCTAGATTAATGCTTCATGCATTATTTTTGTTTAAATAATATATTTATGTCTTGATCTGAAGTTGGATTACTTCACACTCAATTACACAGACACACGCACATACACACGTACGCACACACACACGCACGCACTTTCGTACAATGTTTTGGCACTTGAATAGCTATTATAAAGAGTCTGGAAATGTTCCCTGACTGCTGTATAATGATTGTGTTGAAAGTTAAGGACGTGTCATAGTTGTGAATGTCTCTATGCCATATGTCCCGGGTTCAGCGCCATCACCAAAACATCAGAAAAAGGAAGTACGGTCATGACTGTCGGTTAGAGACTACAAAAAATGCTATTCAACGTCTATAAAAACAACATTTGACAGCATTTTTTCCAGAAAATATATAAGAGAACATTGTTTTGATTGTATTGTAAATATCTGTTCAACACTTGCACAAAATCAGACTGAAACTATAAAATGACTTTTTTATATAGATAAAACAATGTAATTTTGATAAATCATAGTGATAGAGAAATGGCTTCAGTTAACATTCATTCTTACCGGGCAACGTCTATTGATTGCTGTATTGACAAATATGTAAATGAACAATTTATACAACATAAATCAACTGCAGAAATTGGATGATCTGTCTTGAATATAAAATTGTATCAATCGAACCGTCTGTGCGAGAATTTTATATATAACTTTATTTAATGGTAAAAGTCCTGCTAGAATGTGAATTTTATTTATCAAACTATGAAAATAAGTTTAAATGGAGGCCATCCTCATATATCATTATATAAATGCATTATGTAAGTAGATTTTTTTATGCAGCGCATGCTCTGTTCTGGTTTTCACCGGTCCAGCTGGCTTTAAAATAAACATCTGATTTAATCTAAGTGGAAGAATGTCATTGGATTACATAATTAACCGAATTATTAAATGTAATTTTTAATTATTATTACAGTATTCATGTACGTAAGCATAATTTATATCTTGAATTAATATACATAGTTATCTTTCCCCTTTAATTGTTGTGTTGACAGGCCCTTTGTATCCACACAAGGTTCTAACAGTAATTTCTTCAATTATCTATGAATGTTAATATACATACAGATACAAATGAAGACGAGCTTTTCTTATTCCTTATGTACACCTTCATCTGATATTTGAAATAACAAGACATATGAATGTATAGAGGAACGGAGATAGAAGATGCCAATCTAAATGATACATTTGGATTATATGCACATAATTATGCCTTCTTTTTAATCTTAAAATAGAACGGAAACATACGAATAGGAGACAAATATTACGATATTCAACTAGCGGAAGATGACGTTACATCACGAAACGTTTTTGATGCTCCTGACCGTCGTGGCACACAATATGTTTTACGTGAACAATCAAATATCCAAAGATATGTTTCAACCGAAAGGGTATCAGGTTTGTAACAGCTTAATCAATATTTGTAGTATAAAATATGCAGATAAATTCTTAGTGTGTTTTTGCTGCATGGCCACGAAAGTAAAATGCACTGCTGACAACAGCTACAATCATACATTGCTTTTTGCTGTGTTTACTTGCTTTCGTGTGTAAATTCCATTTATATAAGAATTGCTCTCTTTCTCTTTATTTCGGGACAAAGTAAGGAAATATAATTATGATTAAAATTTGTTTGTTTCACAGGAGACTTTACTTTAAATCATTGTTTATATTTGCTTTATTTGAAGATATAGAAACGTTACGAAATGCATAAAGGACAACTTACCTTTCGGTGTTCAAAAACGTCAACTTACCTTACGGTGTTCAAAAACGTCAAATGAATGTCTCCTCTTGCAGATGCAACAAACATCAATGTGAAAAACGTAGAACAAGAATTGAAAGATCTACGCAGCCATTTCCCACGTGAGCAAGACAAACGAAACCATTTTCGTCTGACAAACTCCCAAAATGAAGGAAGCTATTATAATAGAAAGACAATAGGTGAGAGTAGTTATAGCAAACAAAGGAAAGAGTATGATACAAAATTATCATGTAGAAGGATCGTACAATATTATCGCATTTAAGAATGGTACATTATTATTACATAGAAGGATTCTACAATGTTATCCCATAGAAGGATAGTACAATATTATCGCATAGAAGGATGGTACAGTATTATCACGTTGAAGGATTGTTCAATATTATCACATATAAGGGTGGTACAGTATTATCACATTGGAGGATTGTACAATATTATCGCATGTAAAGATTGTACCGTATTATCACGATGAAGGATAGTACAATATTATCGCATATAAGGGTGGTACAGTATTATTACATAGAAGGATTCTACAATGTTATCCCATAGAAGGATAGTACAATATTATTGCATAGAAGGATGGCACAGTATTATAACGTAGAAGGATATTACAATATTATCATATATAAGGGTGGTACAATATTATCACATTGGAGGATTGTACAATATTATCGCATGTAAAGATTGTACCGTATTATCACGATGAAGGATAGTACAATATTATCGCATATAAGGGTGGTAAAGTATTATAACGTATGCGAGTGAGACGATATTATCACACATGCGGATGGCTTGATATCATCATATGTAAGTATGGTAAGACATTATCACATATAATAAAAGTACTGTGATATCACATAGACGTATGGTACTGTATTGTCACATGCACAAAAGGTAAAATATCACATATGGGAATGTCAAAACTGTAACAATTAATTTTATTTCATTATATTAAATCCCTTTAATGTACTTTAACATTCTGCCCTCAAAGAGATTATACTTTTGTAAGGATGTCCAACATGGCCGCTATACTTTAACTGGCTTGAATCAGATGTTTCGTTTTTGTGCCGTTTGTCTTTATATATGTGCTTGTTGTCTATCTTCGTCTACATTATTGTTTCATCAAGCATTGGCTGTTCAGTTCCTTTGTGTTTCTTCATCTCCCTGTTTTGGAAACGAGCACAATTATAATTTTTCTCAGTTATCTTGCTCCACTGCTACAACGTTCTTTGTCCTTGAATAAACTGCCATCACGTGATCGCCAGTCAACAAGTTTATACAATAATGGACTCTCACTAATTGCTTTAAATGACCACTCCTTGGCTCTCCACACAACATTTTTTCTGAATACTAAACGAAATAGGACTACATTCCTTATTACTTAAATGTAAACGGACGCGAAAAATTAAACGTTGTTTTAATGCCGGCCGGTGTAGAACAGGAAAAATAATTGCAGTTATCTCCCTTTTGCCCTTTATGAATCAACCATTTAAATCTTCAACCGATAATTTGGATAACGTGGTGCAAATCCCTTTTAAATCGTCAACCTTGTGTCAACTATCTCGCCAGAGATACCACTGCATATTGCATTATTCATTGCCCAGTCAGTAGGATCACCGGGAAATCGCACAGAAATAGTTAATTTTATCAATAACCAGAATATCGAAGTCTTCGTACTGACAAAAACATGGTTAAAAACATCAGGTGATGAGCCCAAGTACGCGGATCTAACACCCACTAAAGGCGGCAGCCTTAGTATTCATGTTGATTTCAACTTTCATTTTGACTGTCCTGGAAACCCATACACATCCAAACTCATCGGCTGCATTCATTTTGTCAACCTGAAACAGTCAGTTAACCAACCCACCCATAAACATGGTTACATTTCAACTGGATTATTCATAGACCTGATGATAATATTCTACGGACTATCCTTTTATCCCATTAACTTGCATCATATCAAATCAGCATTAAATGCCATCTGGATGTATCAGTCACTAACCATCCATCTTAGCAGCAGCAATGGCGAATCGGACAACTTTTTAGAGGAGTCGATTCGGTAAACAAAGGCTTCTTTGAAATCGTAAAAAAGCGTCAATTTGGCAAACTAAGACTTCCTTGTAAATATTTTATAGAGGCTCATTGGCAAAAAAGACGCCACAATTGTTGTCCCCCCTGCTGCTGCTATGGGTTAACAATCCTTGAAATCGTAAACAATGTTCACGATAAGAGTTGCTACGATTTCACAAACAGACTAATTTGTAAAACCTCACCTCGTAAATCAATTAGATTATTGGACTGGTAAGTGAGTCTGAAATTAATTCTCGTTACTGAATTATTATGACATCGCATATAGACTGGATTAGTGGGATCCTCA